>CAKAOI010006067.1:2362-91969 GCA_916701655.1 Sebastiscus albofasciatus | reverse complement strand
GGGTCCCTTCAGAACCTGTCAGCCGGCAACTGGAAGGTACGATAATGTTTGTGAACACACAAACAAATGTACACATTTGTCTTTGTTTTTATATATACACTGATATCCTAGGAGACAAAGCATCTATACAACTGGTTAAAAAGGATTCAACAGCTCACCTCCTCTGTGTCAGTCAGAGCTGACGTCGGTTTTACACTTGGAATCCCACACGTTACAATGTGCACCATTTTCCCCGTGTGGCGTCCAGACTTTTTTTGAAGGTTTAATGCATTTTGTATGTACAGTTTGCAGCATACATCCGTGCAGCGGTGCGTAAGGAGAAGGGGCTGCCCATCCTAGTGGAGCTGCTGCGGATGGATAACGACAGGGTGGTGAGTTCGGTCGCCACCGCTCTGAGAAACATGGCGCTGGATGTCAGGAACAAGGAGCTCATAGGTCAGTCACACTGTCAAAACAACTCACATTTCAGACTGTAATTGATTCTGATGAGTTGAATAAAATGATACACAAATATGAGGATCCTTAAAGAGGACCTATTATGCTTATTTTTTTCAGGTGCATATTTGTATTTTTGGTTTCTACCAGGACTGTCAAAGTTAACGCGATAATAACGTGTTAGCACAAATTTGTTTTAACGCCACTAATTTCTTTAACGCATTAACGCAACTTGGTATTTTTAGGTGTAGCTGGACAAAATTTGTCATTGTTTTGTGTTGTTAATTGATTTCCAATAATAAATATATACATACATTTCCATAAAGCAGCATAATTGCCCACTCCCGTGTTGATAAGAGTATTAAATACTTGACAAATCTCCCTTTAAGGTACATTTTGAACAGATAAAAAATGTGAAATTAATTTGCAATTAATCACGATTAACTATAGACAACCATGGCGGGTATTATGCAAATATGTTACTTGGTGACATCACCACATTACAGAAGAAAAGGCAGGACTTCAATCAAGGCGTTTCAGCCAGTTCAGGAGCAGTGTTTCTGTGGGGGAGATTAACTCCCTTTGGCATGGACTGTGGGCTTTGTAACTTTTATATAACACTCTAAAGGAAATGGAAGAAAGCACAAAAGCATAATAGGTCCTCTTTAATGCTGTTCTTCTTACCATGGCTTTGTTCTAGTTAACAATGTGGCTCATTGCTGCACTGATAAACCATGCTGTAAATGGGTTAATCTTGGCTACATGCACAAATGCAACATGAAACGCAAATATAATATGTTAATATGCATTACAAATACTTCATCTAATTTCTGAGTATGGAACTATATAGGATTTATAGGGAGGTATATCCAGTAGGATCCTTTGGAAACTTGTATCAAAATAATACTGATACACAAAAGGCAATGCAAAACATTTGAGTGTAAATTAAGGTGTATTCAACACATTACGTCCCAAACTGTTTCATGCTTCACATGATATAGCTACTGACGGCATGAACACTGTTAAACAATGTGTTTAAAATCTTTATTTTACTCTTAAATTCAGAAACAAAACCAGTGCATTTTGTGAACATTTTAACTACTAGGTTATCACTTTTCATTTCATCTCACTCCAGCCTGTTTTGTTCCACGAAACAGTCTCATTTAATGAAACACAAGTTTTTATGTGCTCTCTGTGTGGAATTAATGAGGAGTTGCAGTTCCAGCAATGCAGGGGTGACGCCTGTAGGCAGATGGGGGAGGAGTTGCAGTGTTGTGTTTAAGGTGCTTTTGGTGTGTGTGTGGGGGGGGAGTTTATGCTGCATGTATTCAGGTCCTTCAGCTCAGCTGCTCTGCTGAAGGAGAGATAGGGGAAACAATCCCTTTTTTAACACCAGGATGCTCACACGCCGACGTCCTTGTGATGATAACGCAATGTCATTTAGGAAAACTGCCTACCTCACTGCAGCCTCCGGCAGAATGAATACATCATTCATGATATAGAGAGAACAGAATATACAGTAGTTTAGGTCACTTAGATTATGTAACATGGGAAAATAAATGTATGTCTCACAAACCTGCTGCACACACAGTACATCATGATGCGTTAGCTGCATGTCTCACTTCCCCCTCCTTTCTCTCTCAGGGAAGTATGCAATGAGAGACCTGGTCAACCGTCTCCCCGGGGGGAACACCACCCTGCTGTCGGACGAGACGGTGGCGGCCATCTGTTGCACCCTGCACGAGGTCACCAGCAAAAACATGGAGAACGCTAAGGCCTTGGCCGACACGGGCGGCATCGAGAAGCTGGTCAACATCACCAAGGGCAGAGGAGACAGGTGGGCTACCACCTTTGTCCTTTTTTGGCGGGGGTGTGTAAAGTACACACTGACGCAAACTTGACTCGCTAACATGTGCACATGCTCAAATGCACTGCTAGAACACGCAAACAGTCATCAGCCATATGTGGCTGGGCTGTACGGGCTGTCCTGGACATTGGACAGTGGGAGTTTTACACAAACACTTCCACATTTAAGCGCACACACACATTTAAATGCTCAGGGAAGGAGAAGCCGTAGCCACAGGGAAGGTGGTTCGTGTGCATTGAGGTTTTATGTCCCTGTGGAACGATGGACCAGCAGCTATTTCTAGCCTGCTATATATTCAGTAATGTTCCAGGTTAAAAACACACCGAGGACACTCTCTTCCTTCAACCATACTGTCCTGTAATATTTATAGTGTGACTTAAAATAAGGTTAAAGGGATTCAGGAATACTCAAAAATACATATTTATGTTTTTGTCTAGTAAAGTGAATAAGACAGATAATTAGTATTTCCTGTAGGGATGCACAGATACCGATACGGGATCGGATATCGGTGACAATTGGGCCGATCTATTCAATTAGATTTTATGTTTATGTACTATATACATTATATTCTGTAATTCTAATACCTATTTAAGTTTTGACCAATTTGTTGCTGCATTAAAAAGGTTTACACTTTTTAAGCAAGTTGCTGGTGTACAATTTATTATTTTAATAATAAATAACAATTAAAAAAATTTATATCTATATATTTATTGGTCACATTTTGCTTTGCAAAATTAGGAAAGCAATATTAAAGTCAAGCCTGATGTTTCCTTACACATAAAAGATTGATCCCAGTCACTTCTATACAGCGAGGCATACAGCTTATTAATGAAACACTGGTATCAGATCGGTGCTCAGTATCAGCCGATACCCAAAACCAGGTATCGCTATCGATATCGGGACTGAAAAAGTCGGTGCATCCCTAATTTCCTGAATTCTTCTTATCTGGTTTTGCTCCTAAAGAGTGTAATCAGATTACATATCTCGGTCAATCATATTGTCAATGACTTCTCAGATGAGAAAGATATCCACAGACAGTGTCGTAAGCTATATTCGCAAGCTAACATGCTTGCTCATAAATTCAGCATGTGTTCGGTTACTATGAATATAGCTTTATTTAAAGCGGTTTGTACCCCGTTATACACTGCCCACTTGTGGCGTTTTTATAGAAAAAGCAACGAGCAGAGACAACGATGCTTTCACGATGGTGTGGTGCCAGCCAAATGTTCGTAAAGGTCGATGTGCCCACCTGCTCTGCCGTAATACGAAATCTTATGTACCGATTTATGTGCAGGCTGTTTGCTTCAGAAAATGTTATTATTCTGGCCTTGGCCAACCCTGAGCTGAGCTCGGTCAGGTTTTTATCCAGATAGTGGAGCCACTGGCTCTGTTTGCATGTCGTTACGGTTTGCTGATTTCTGTCTTTTTGATATGAATACATAAGCTGCTTATGTATTGCCATGTATTAGCTGTTTTTTTTCCTGTTTTATTTATTTTATTTCATTGTATTTTTGCATATATTGTCTGTTTTTATTTAGTACACTATGGACCTTTTCCTTGTGTCCTTAATAAAGTCATTAATATTATTATTGTCTGTTTTCCAGGTACTCTATGAAGGTGGTTAAAGCGGCAGCTCAGGTGCTGAACACACTGTGGCAGTACCGGGATCTGCGTACCATCTATAAGAAAGTAAGAACATTGGGACTGATAGCGACGGCCCATGATGGTACCGTTAAAGCAGTCACCTAATATTGTCTGTGCACAATTGAATATCTTGCAAGGAGAGGCAGTTTAACTGTAAGAAACAAACATGTTGTAATGTGTACTGCATGTTTGGATTTTAACTAGGGCTGAAATACTTAATCGTGATTAGTCACAAATTAATCTTACCTTATTTTTCTGTTCAAAATGTACCTTAAAGGGAGATTTGTCAAGTATTTAATACTCTTATCAACATGGGAGTGGGCAAATATGCTTGCTTTATGTAAATGTATGTGTATATTTATTATTGGAAATCAATTAGCAACACAAAACAATAACAGATATTGTCCAGAAACCCTCACAGGTACTGCATTTAGCATAAAGAATATGCTCAAATCATAACATTGCAAACTCAAGCCCAAAAGGCAACAACAGCTGTCAGTGTGTCAGTGTGCTGACTTGAAAACTGCATGTGATTATCATAAAGTGGGCATGTCTTTAAAGGGGAGACTCGTGGGTACCCATAGCACCCATTTTCATTCACATATCTTGAGGTCAGAGGTCAAGGGACCCCTTTGAAAATGGCCATGACGTTTTTTCCTTGCCAAAAATTTTGCCCAAGTTTGTAGCATTGTTTACCCTCCTTCCTGACAAGCTAGTATGACATAGTTGGTTCCAATGGATTCCTCAGGTTTTCTAGTTTCGAGAAGAAATGGTGGCGTTAAAACAAATTTGCGTTAACTTGTTTTTATCACATTCATTTTGACAGCCCTAATTTTAACTGAAAAGAAAGAAAATGTAAAAAAAAAAATAGTAACTGTGCCGTCTATCAATACGGGCTTACTGTGGACCACACAGCAAAGCAGTTTTATTAATATTCCCTCTGTGGCCAAAGAAAGGGCATTTTTAAAGCTACCACTCAAGACTTTTACTGCTCTCGTTATTCAAACCACCACTTCTCCTCTTTCTTCTCCCTAACAGGATGGATGGAACCAGAACCATTTCCTCACCCCAGTGTCAACACTTGAACGAGACCGGTTCAAGTCCCAGCCCACCCTCCCCACCAGCACCATTCAGATGTCTCCAGTCAACCACCCTGGTAGGCTCTAGTTTCCCACACACCCTGCCAGATGAAAATAGATTCTACCAGTGAAACAGGAAAACCTCTGGAATTTATTGTTAAAATGTGTTTTTCCTCTCCACACAGCTGCCAGTGCCACGTCGTCTCCTGCCATGCTGGGCATCAAAGAGCATAGAGACACTATCAGAGATTACCAGAGAGCACAGTCAACTATGCAATTTTATAATTACCAAGGGGGCAACAGTATCCATAAAAACCAGTATACAGGTACTCAAACTACGCACACATCTGAAAGCTATTGAAAGTGCTTACCGTCTGCATATTATATCTTTTAAAGCTGTATTCAAACAGTATCCGCTATCTGCACCAGACTGTAATCACACGCTACCCTCTGGTCCTCCATGTGCAGGACTTTATCTGTTTTATCCCTCATAACGCTCCGAGCAGATTCCATAGCCAGTCTCGTCTTCCTGCCTCTCTTATCATCTCCACTAAAGCCTGCCAGCCCTGAGACAGACAGTCATTTTAATTCAGAGCGCTTCAGAGCAGCAGTAAAGTGAACTGGCAGGCCAGTGGTGGTGGACTCTCCACAATGGTGCCATTGTTAGCGGGCCCAAGTCGCAGCCTGCAGACAGGGGCAGTGAGTGGGCACCCAGACATACTACAGCCAGACGAGAGCTCTCGCCAGCCCACGCTGTTTGGCGTGAGCACGGGGAGACAGAGTAAACAAAATGAGCCGCAGCCTCAACAGTCCACGCATTACATAGCGAAATAGAAATTGAGTTTCAGGATTCCACCGGTTTGATAAAGTGCCAATGAAAATAACCATCCCATGGGCTATGCAAACAACAGAACGGCAGCGGCCAACTCTATTATTCGGTGTTATTGCTCTCCGCAGCTCAGCGTAGCACTTCTTGATCCTTCTCTATCTAAATACAGACATTTGTCCTATGGGGATGTGCAGACTTTTACACTGATGTGAGATGAGGTGTATTTGCATCAAGTCCCACTGAATTGCTCTTTTTATTTATTTTTTATTTTTTCTTCCAGGGTCTGGAAAGCCTTCTCCATATTACTACTCATCCCCCACAAGAGAGGAGCCCAGAAGAACACAGGTGAATATGATCAGTCTGCATAAATGTTTGGTTCAACTTCACAGGCTCTTCATTCTCATCTGCTCCTGGTTTCTCTGCTCTGATTCAACCCGGCTGCCGTATCCTGTGAGATTATTCTGTATTTAGCTTTTTAGTTTTAGTTTATTCGTGCAGAATATTTTATAGACAACGACCATACCTGCCGACCCTCCCGATTTTAATGATTCCTTTTAAATATCTCAACCTGTTTCTGGCTACAGTACAGGGTGTATAACCCCCACTGTTTCCACCCGGACGACAATAGAGCTACACCAAATGTCGTTTCCCGGCGGAGGAGAGCTGCTCGTGAGACACAACGCGGTTTGAACTGCGCTCGCCGCACATCACAGCTGGCAGCGCCCAAAGTTGGGTTTTGTTCCGTGCGGCAAAAAGCCGTCGTGGCGCGGCGCGGGGCAAGTCGTTGGAACTAATGTGTTTCAGTTCACAGTGGTACCGTTGTCGCATTGTGTCTGAAAGAGCCTTCAGTGAGTGAGTGAGCGACGGAGAGAGAAATGGAGAGTACTAAGAGAAAGAAATACTCAAGCAGGAGCAAAAAATGAATGAGTGACTAAAACTGATGAGTATTAGTTTATCCAGAGATTCACACAAGTTCACCCCAGAGGGCTGAATTATTCAGTTTTCCTTCCTGAGAATTAAAAGTAAAGGTAGGCCTATTTAATATAGGCTTATTTTGTTATTTTCACTCTTTAAAAGTCACCAGAATGCAGGAAACAAAGTCTTTGAAACTCAATTTTTTCTGGTGGTGGACCCCCAAAACCCCCCACTTTGGTATTGAAATCATCCGTATTTTGGAGGTCTCAAGGTTAGAGTATGACAACGACATGCAGCGCCCCCCGCAGTGACATAACATAATAGCATCATGGTAACACAAATACAATAACACACATTCGGGGCGTGTAGCATATGACATGATATGCTTCAGGCGTTGGTGGAAAGGTCTGACAGTTTTGCATGTTCCAAGTCAGAAGTGTTGCATCCACGACATTTAAAAGTTGGTAGAAGTTTAAATGTATCAAAAACAACAACGAAAGCTTCGCACTAGGGCTGCAGCTAATCATTATTTTCATTATCGTTTGTTGATTATTTTTCAATTAACCATTAAATGTCAGAGCATAGTGAAAAATGCCAGTTTCACAGTTTCCCTTAGCTTAGAGTGGTATCTTCAAATGGCTGAACAACAGTAAGATATTCAATTGCCAATGATTTAAAAGGCAAAAAAACAGCTTGAACAAGAAAATGTTAATCATTTTTCCCTGATAAATGACTTAAAACAATTAAATAAATTAGATTTCTGGTTGATTTGATTTCTTTGATCTTCATTATTCTAGACTAAGACTTTAGGTGTGATCCCTCCATCTTTGAAAACCAATGTTTTCTTCTAGGAAGTGTTTGATATTAATGCTACAAGGCTCTTGTTTGAGATCCCTCCACCGCGCTGTATAAACCTGGCGAGGACGACCGGCTCTTCTGCCCCACTTGACTAATACAAAGAGACTGACAGCGTATTCCGCTGCGGATAAATGGCGATGCCGGGAATGACCCAGCACATCAGCTATTGTCTGAGCGAGAGTGAATGTGACTGCTGGGATTGGGATGGTCTGGGTGCGTCTCAGGCACCTGTCACTGCGGGACTCGTCCATGTGTGCCCATTCAGATAACGGGCACAGTGAGGAGGAGATGAGGGGGAGACAAAAGAGAGAGTTCTCTTGTGTCCTTCATCCCATCACATTTAGACCGGTTAATGTGTGAGGACAGTCATCAACCCATTTATTTCAGACAAATTCCTTCTATCTTCTGAATTTATACCATTTACCTTGAAGCAGTTTTCTGTTTCCTTAGTGAGCTAGAGAGAGTAGAGACGTGTAGGCGAGGAGGTGATTGATTAGCCTACTGGTGTAAAAAAAAACAACCTTCAGCCAGGCAGGAGTGCATTTTGCTGAAACTGCTGAGATAGTAGCATATGTTGTTTCCTTTTCTTATTATCGAGGATATATACTTATTCGCTTTCTTGCTAAAAGTTAGATGACATTGTGCTTTTCCCCTTTCTTTTAGTGTGTTATATAGTTTTGTGTGCATGTAAAAGGTCTGCAAAGTTACAAAGCCCAAAGTCCACACCAAAGGGAGTTACTCTCCCCCACAGAAACACTGCTCCTGAACTGCCTGAAACACCTTGCTTGAAGTCTCGCCTTTTCTTCCGTAACGTGGTGGTGAAACAGTGTTTCTGTGGGGGAGAGGAGAACTCCCTTTGGGGTGGACTTTGTAACTTTGCAGACCTTTTACAAGCACAAAAAACTATATAACACACTAAAGGAAAGGGGGAAAAGCACAATAAGTCCTCTTTAAGTTTATACAGCTCTGATGCGGTGTAAAGAGAGTTAACAGTGAGGCTGACATCAGTGAGACGAAATTAAAGCCAGTCGCACTAGATTACAGACATGGGTCATTTCCTGTTAATATCTCATGAAGGAATTTGAATCTTGTAGACTCCGCCACTAACACTGAAAACTAAAGAGTATCAAAAAACAGATTTTTATTTCATGATTTGACTCAAGAGGAGTATAACTTTAAGTACAATACTTTAGTAAATGTGCTTGTCACTGCTGACTCTTCATATTATTCCAGTGAAAACCAGTTCATCACAGCCTCCCTGTCTGTTTTCCTTGCAGCCTGTGTATTACGCAGACGAGCCGGGCAGGAGGAGCTACGATACGTACAGGATGTACCTGCAGCATCCCCACGGCTACGACGACCCGTACTTGGAGGAGGTCATCACCTACCCGCCCTCGGTCGACTATAGCTCCCAGCCTCACGGACTGAAATCCACCACCAACTATGTGGACTTTTACGCTAGCACACGGAGGCCTTCCTACAGGGCAGAGCAGTACCCCGGCTCTCCTGACTCCTGGGTATAGGTCCGGAGATGCTCCTGGAGGGACGGCGTCTTCACCCCGCAGCGGAGAGACGAGGAGCCCGGGGGGAGCACACAACAAGAACCGACAAAAAACTTTTTCATGAACTTGGCTTCATAAGTGTGTTTGTTTTAAAACGAATGCGTGGGTGTGGAGGGGGAGTTCAGCTGAGCGATGGCAGATGGGAAGATGGAACGTGTGCCAAAGAAGGAAATCAAGGAATGTTTTTTTAAATTATTTTTTATTTTAGTAGAGGAAGAAGGAATCATGCTTGGGGGTCTGTTGAGGGACGAAAACCCCCACACTACAGCGAGGAGACGTGCGTCCTGTCTAGATGTTAGTTTTATTTCTTTATGAAACTCTTAGCTGTGATAGCATGGTGAAAGGAGTGAGTCATGTGAGCGAGGGTCTGCGGTAAGAGTCAAGATGGGGAATGTGTATGTGCTGAAGCCAAAATGGATCATGAACTCATAACTGTAAAAGAAAAAAAAAAAAAAACAACAACAAAAAAGAACAATAGTAGTAAACTAATGATGTTAGATTGTACAGAGGGATCAAATTGTATCTGTACGTTAATGTTGAAGCTGTGTAATGCCATGGAGTCTTGTACATTTCTTTCATTTTATTGTAAATACAGAAAAAAAACAACATGTTACCTGGTTTACACTCATCAGCACTGGTTTAAAAAAAAGAAACTTGTGCCATGTTAAATCTCTATAGATATATAAATATATGAAGAAATATGTGGACAAAGATGGCATCATAACACAACCATGCGAAAATAATAAAAGGTCAGTTTTGTTTTTTAAACACGTCGTGTAATTGCATCTTTTCACAGGTACGGTGTAAACATATCCTTCACACTCACTGTTTACTGCCACTTTTTATGCACACAAACAGAAATGAGTGTGAATATGGAGAGACGAAAATGCAGTTTCCTGTCAGGGTGAAAGTGTTTCATTACATTGTATTCACTCAACCACAAGTGGAGGGAGGCCAGCGTTCAATCAGCAGCCTTACGTTTCATAAAACTGTTACTCATAGGTTCACAAAAACTTGTAAACGTCCTTTTTTAACTATTTGTATGAAAGCTTTCAGTTCAAGTCAATTCAGTTATGCATTGTTCTACTATCAGTGCATGTTTAATGTGAACGTTCACATCTGCAAATCATGACGAAGTACATCAAGGTAAGCAGATCATGATTACCACTAAATGCAAAGTGCTGGTGTGGACCATGCATCTATCAATGTGTTACTTCTCTATAAATATGTGATGAGGCTTGCAGTCACTAAATGTTTTCCAGTTATGTAAAGAAGGACTATCACTATACTGGGGTAAAAATTGGTGTAACCATGACCCCTCCCCCTTCTCTGTAGCAATGCTGAAGCAGCAAAGTATCAGAAGTAGTAGTAGTATAATAGCAGTAGTAGGAGCAACATGATGCAAGTTTAAGAATATGATGATAAAATAAAACCACAAACAGGAAAAAGGAGATGGAAACTAAATACAATAGCAGCTCTGGAGCTTCCTGGCAAGAAATAAAGGTAGGAATTAAAGAGAACCTATTATGCTTTTGTGCTTTTCCCCTTTCCTTTAGTGTGTTATATAGTTTTTGTGCATGTAAAAGTTCTGCAAAGTTACAAGTCCAGGCTAAAGGGAGTAACTCTCCTCCACAGAAACACTGCTCCTGAACTGGCTGAAACGCCTTGATTGAAGTCCTGCCTTTGTTTCCATAATGTGGTGATGTCACCAAGTAACATATTTGCATAGTACCTGCCTATGAGAAAAGAGAAAAGTAAAGCATTTTTTGAACAATAAAGCCACCGATGCTATATGGCCTGTGCCTTAAAGCTTCAGTAGGCAACAATGTTTTGGCATCATTGGGCAAAAATTCCATAATAACCTTTCAGCATATCGTAATTCAAGTGTTCTGAGAGAGAACTAGACTTCTGCACCTCCTCATTGCTGTTTTCAGGCTTTAAAAAATCTAGCCCGTGACGGGAGATTTTGACCAATCACAGGTCTTTTCAGAGAGAGAGCATTCCTATTGGCTGTGCTCCAACTGGTGGGCGGTGCTAGGTATTTTCTCAACTGATCTCAACATGGCTGCTGGGTCACAACTTTCCCTTTTTACAGCTAAACAGTACACTACAAGATGTTTCTGAAAACATTTGAGGTGAGAAATAGGCATTGCAATAACAGAATATTGATTCATAATTAATCAGCGCTGCCTAGTTTGACCATTTGATCGGAGTTCACGAGTGATTGACTCGCAGCTCTCATAGACGGAAGCTGGACGGCAGACTCTAGAGGCCTGTACTACGAAGCGAGTTCAACATACCCAGGGTATCTTCTCGTTATCTGATCTTCACTAACCCTAACAAACGAGATCACGCTAAGCGGTCCTACGAAGGTGGTTATCAACTCGATAAATCAACCCAAGGTTTCTCAGTCTGGCTGTGAGCGCGTTCACGTGAACGGGGAGGTGTTTGCAGCATCTGACCAATCACAGACATGGACAAGTCTACAGACTTGCAGACAGACGTGCAGAGCGGCTCATTTTCCAAAGGAAGAGTGAATTATATTACACAAATATGAAGAAATTAAACACTTAATCCAGGCTAAAATTAACACAGTTGAAGCTGCCAAATGCAAGAAGAACAGCTGGCAAAAGAAAAACCTCCTGATGTGTGAATGTGTAACCGGCGGTGTGAAACTGACTCAAGAGGAAGTTAAAAAATATGTATGAAAATATAATTTAAAGCGGTAAGCACCCACAGCATACAGCCAGTTGTTCTTCTTGCATTTGTCAGTTTAAACTGTGTTGTTTTTAGCCTGGATTATGACTTAAACTTCTTTATATGTATGTAATATCATCTACGATCCACACACTCAGCTTTGATTGGTCAGTAGGCGGTGCTTTCATACGAGTTGATCTCTTATCTGGAACATAACCTGCTCTGGAGCAGGTTAGCTGTTCAGCATAAGTTACCATGGTGATCTACCCCGGTAAGAAGTGATCCACCTTCGTAAAATGGAAAACCCTGAAGGGTTAAACCCTGAAGTTACCTCACTAACGCCAAATCCTGCTTCGTAGTACAGGCCTCAGATCAACTCTGATTTCTTGTTTTCCTCCAGTCTGTGAAATCTTGCAAATGCCATTAGGAGCACCTGAGGACACAGAGGCACGTGATTTTTTTTCCAATTACCTGTCTCATGCATTACTGTCAGGATATAGTGACCGTTTTATAAAAATAATTTAATCAGATTTGCTTGAATTCTACCCACTGCAGCTTTAAACCGGCCCTGACTAAATACACCTGTGAAGACCTACAGTTGTACTCATACCATAGTGTAGGTCTATACTGATATCAATGCTTACTTCCTGTATAAGGAGGCCATGAATGTATATTTTAAAGGTCCCATATTATTAAAAAAGTGAGATTTTCATGTTGTTTTTTTTTATTATAAAGCAGGCTTAAGTCCTATATAAACACTGTGAAAGAATCAAAACACCCAATCCACAGGGAAATACACACAGCCCGTATTCAGAAACTCTGCATTTGAAACAAGCCGTCAGGATTTCTGCCCATTCGTGATGTCACAAATATGCAATATTTACACCCTTGACACAATTTTAAACGTAAACATTCTAAATGTGTCCCAGTTTATTCCTGTTACTGTATATGTGAATAACATCAGTTGACAGGAAATACACATGGACCCAAGCTGTTTACTAGCAACGCAATTCTGCTGCAATTACGTCAAAATGTGCTAAAACAAAGCGTTTCAGACGCAGGGTAAATACAGGCATACTCAGGCCGACAGTATGAGGAAAATAGGTGTGTTTTTTTAACATTACAGAATGTAAACATGTTCTAGTAGAAACACAAAATACAGGTATGAACCTGAAAATGAGCATGATATGGGACCTTTAAGATATCTATGTGCAATTTAGGCAGGCACATGCATGAGGGGTTGGTTTTGTGTTATTTTATAGGTTGTACTGATTATTTATTTTATTTTTAATATGCCATAATGAACAAAGCTGGTTTTCAAATGTGAATTTATTTAAGGTCCAATGTCTCTGTTGGGCAGTTTCAGAGCACTTGTGGATGGAGGAGGCTTCTTCATTTTACATTGTGTTGTTTTTCCAAGATTTTCAAAATAAGACTCCTTAAAATTTAAAAAAAAAAAAAAAAAAAAAAAGAGTAAACTTAAATAAATGTACACTGTGTACACACATATGATTAATATGAGACATTGTGTCCTCTGTTTCGCTTCTCAGTCAAAGCATCAGTGAACAACATGTGTAAAGAGGCGTGTCTGTAATCTCGGGCTTCCTGTGAGGACGTCATCTCAGTTTGAGCATAAAAACAACCCAAGTGGGCGTCGAAAAGAGTTTTGGTGCTTTCTTTTCTATTTCTCCGGAAAAGTTTCAAAAATGGTGCAACAACTCTCCAAATCTGGAGCGAAGGACTCACCTCTGCTGAAGGCGGGCCATCCTCCTGCAGGTAAACTCATGTTCACGATCACTTCTAGTTGCAATGTGCAGTTTTATATCACTACATTAAAGCGTCGCTGTTGTTCTCACTGCTGCTCGACTCAGAGCCGTGCACACACCGAGACGATGAATCAAGTGTTTCTATCTGATTCTTTTGCATCCTGTTTGATGCACACGTCGCTACATTGTTATCGCGTCGTGCAGAAACCAAGTGGTCCGCTGATTTCTGTGATTATCTCATTGCATCCATCGTTGGATCGTTTGTTTGTGCAGCAGCGACTCAAAGTCAGCCTCTCTCTCTTTCTTCTCTCCAGCAGGCCGCTGCTGCTCAAAGTCACACCGTGTTCTCACAAGCTGAACACTCATATAGGCACGATGTAGTGCATGCAAAATAATACAGTGCAAATCCACTGTTTATTAGAAGCAATCTGACAATCTGAGAATTTTTTTTTTTCCTGATTTTTTTTTTTTGTGTGTTTTTTTTCTTTTCTTTTGTTAGCTTATCATTCTTTTTGTTAGATGGAGATTTGTGTCCTCATGAATTTCCCATCAAAGCCACCTTCAACCTGAGCAGAGGTCTAATCAGCCAGAATAATTGAAAACAAAGAATGCATGCAAAATAATATAGTGCAAACCCACTTTTTATTAGAAGCAATTTGACAATCTGAGAAATTCTCATTATTTTCTTTTTGTATTATTATTTTTTTTTCCTGATTCATTTATTTATTTTAAATTTTCTTTTTGTTAGTTTATCATTCTTTTTGTTAGATGGAGATTTGTGACCTCATGCATTCCCATCAAAGCCACCTTCAACCTGAGCAGAGGTCTAATCAGCCAAGAATAATTGAAAACAAAGACGTTGAACGAAATGGACCAAAGACAAATATCTGAAGTTGCTGACAAACTGGTTATGCCTGTACAGGATTTGAACAAAGTGTTCAGGATATACTAGATCCTTTTGTACAAAATGATTCCTCAACAAATGAGTAAACATAGTCCAGTCCCTTAGAGCATGGGTTCTCAAACTTTTTGGGGCCCTGGGACTCCTTTGCAGGAAAGAACATTTTCCAAGGAAACCAAATAATCGAAACACCAGTCAAGCATTTGTTTACTACCAGGGTCTGAACCATGAACCATCTGATTGTGCCAACCAGAGTCCCTTCACATTTTAGCAGTTTTAACAAAAGCAAAACAAGGCAAGTTTTTTGGCTAGCATATTTGAGGAGGCCTTTCTTTTGCATGTAGGAATACTGAACACCAATAGCTTACTTTTTTATTTTATTTTATTTATTTATTTTTGTACATTTGAGCAGTGCACGCTATATGGGGAACTGCTTAAAAGTCTAATTCACGTTGTAGCCCAATGTCAAAAAGATCCAACCTTTTTTTTGACTTGTGACTCCATAAGAATGAAGTATTAAGTATTTAAACCCAAAGAGGGATTTTATTACTTTTTTCCTTGTTCATTTTAATGATGAAGTCTGAAAAGATTAATAATTTAGTTTTGTGTAATGGAAATATTTTTCTTTGTTACCGCTTTAATCCTCTCATGACCTCTCAGATTTATCCCGTGACCCCCAAGTTGAAAACCACTGTTTAAAATATATGCTGCTCGTTCAACTTTTACTCCAGTTACTGCCAAGCAGTGATCTGCAACTATATACTTTGACCATCTGTATAGTGTTTTTAATAGCTATATATTAAGGGCTGGCCCCTCTTAGTTGACTAATCTGTTGTTTTGTTCTTAGTTGACTAAAATGTCTTTAGTCGATTTGTTGTTTTTTTTTATGCTTTTTCATGCGGAATGACTTATTTCAAAGAAACTTCTTAGGTAAACACAAGATCTAAAGTGGTGCTTTTGTGTGATTCTTTGTGGGGAAACTCCCATTTCTTTGGTTCGAGGGCGGCCCTAAATATAACACTGCAAAAGCAAACTTTCTACGCTGGAGTTTGTTTTGTGGAGGTTTTAGTTTTTCTGTGTTTACAGAAAGGGGTCAGGATCCCCTGCATACTGTAATCTTTAAAATCTCTCAAACACAGGTGCAACAGAGCAGATTTTTCAGATGACTTTAATTTTAAGCTGTTTTCTTCTCTGGGTCAACAGTGAAGGCTGGAGGTAAACGGGTAGCCAAGAAAAGCTTGGAAGAGAGTGGCAACCATGGGGCTCCAGAGAAGGAGACTAAGAGGTCTGATAAACCGAGGTAGGCCGACATCTACATCTCATAATAAATGGGTTTGAAGATGTGTAAACACCAAAAGACATAGAGATGGATGTTGCTTCACACTGTGAGATGTGCAGCAGCATTTTGATCAAGTAAATCACTCAAATTGACTTTTAAAGTTTACTGAAACTATTTGAAAAATGTGCTCTTGCTGCAGGTCCCTTGCCACCGCCAACAGGATGCAACAAGTTGGTATTCTTCTCGCAGGAACTCTTGACAAGGTAAAAACATTTTTTAAATGCCAGTTCCTCTTTTGCATGTCAAGTTCATTCACACTGAGGAAACTGGATTAGTCACAGAGCCTCTCAGGCCAGTGAACCATATGTGTAATGAACTCATGTGTTTGCAGTTGAGCCACGACTTTCCAGAGACGCCGGTGAGCGTGAGGCACAGCAAGGTGCGCCCAGCAGTGGAGAAGCCCCACTGCCCCCGGACGTTCTTCATCCAGCAGCCCAGGAAGTTTTGAACAACATGTGTTTAAGAAATGGCCCAGAGGGACCCGTGTCAAGTCAACTGTGAAAGTAAAACATGAGGACACATGAGGGGACTGACAGGTTGTCTGTAAAGTGTCAGTGTTTATGGAGAGAAGGCGTTCAGTGAGCTCTGTGTTTACTTACTAGGCTGTGCTTGTTTGTGAGAATACTATAAACCAGCATTAAATGTGCCTTCTAGTGTTGGAAGAGAAATGATGTAGTTATGTTTCCCAGCTGATGATAACCAGATGGTGTTTGGGTATGTTTCTTGTGAGGGTTAGGGGTTAAGTAAGGTTTTTCAGACTGTTTTTTTTTTCCAGTGAAATCTTCACTTTGTATTGCTTGGCACTTATTAGATTTAATAAAAAAAAAAAAAAGAAATTGCATGGCATTACTAGATTGCAGTTCTCCTTATTCCTCAATGTTTATTTTGCAGTAAGCTACAATGACCACTAGATAGCAGCAAATAGCTGTTTATAACACTCATAAAGTCAGAGGATATTTGTGGAACACATCAAACTGTAAACTGCTTGCACCATAACAACACAACATTACAACCATCATTGGTTTTATTCACTTTTATACGGTGCATTGCAACAACTGGTGTAACAAGATTCAGTAAACACTTCATTTTACAGGTCTGCAAATTTCATGGTAATTGGGTGATAATTAGCAAGTTACCTATTTGAAATTTCTTTGGAATTACTGCCAAATTGCCCCAATAATTACCTCAAAATTTATTTAAAATGACTTTATTACAATTTTATTACAGACATTAATTAATAATTATATGCAAAAATAATGGCTGCTCTTCATCGGAGGTGGAAAACCAAAACTAGTAGAAGACACAGGCACAAATCTCACCATTTTGTGACTTATTGTCTCCATAAATGTAACCTGGTGGCTAATGTAATGATTCAGGGAGTTTTTAAAGACATTTCAAAAAGTTATTATCTAATATCTATTTGTGAACAGACATGGAAATAAAGCCTATCAATTAACTTTGTATTCTTTTCCTGGAAATGTATTAAATTAATGACAAGTTATAGGGAAATATAACTATGAAATCATGTTTATTATAAAGTTAATTTTCAGGTAAATGTTAGGGTAATTTGGCAGTAATTCCCAATAAATTTCAAATAGGTTACTTGCTAATTATCACCGAAATACCATGACCTTTGCTGACCTTTGCTGACCCAAGTCAAGATTCTCCAATGACTAAATCCTGACTATTGTAGTGATTTAAAAAAAGAAATCCAAAAATTGCCCTCCATGTTGCCAAAGGAACTATTTTAGTATTCCCCTTGAATTAAGGTTTCCATTTATGTTCAGTGACTCACAGTTAAATGGTCTGAATGGAAGAACTCTTAGGGAACTTCCCGTAAAGGCTAGCTTGGTCTTGTCTGTCAAAGAGAACCACAGAACCTGCTCAGCTTTGCTTGAAGGCAAAAGACTCCTACAACATGCTGCATCTACAAAAGAGGACAGCAGTTGAGTAAAAAAACAATGTAAGGTCTGTTATTTAACTTATCTGAATCATATTTAAAAGAAATTTTAAATTATGCATGCTAATTTAGGGTCAGAACACTTATGTGTAAAGTTGCATCCTGCAGGGTCATGCATCTCCATATGCATGAAACAATAAAGCCACCCTGACATTTGTTTACGTAGGACACCATGCAGAAACATGTAATCCTGTCAGTTGCCTCATCATATATTTCTGTCACAGTCGTACCAAAACATAAGTATCATTATGGCTGAGATGTAGACAGGCAAGTGAATCTTGGGTTTTTAGTCATATTCTTGGATCATTTATGAATGCATGCCTGGGGTGAATTGTAAATGAGGTGGAAGAAGGAAGATAGAGGAGATGGATGGATGGCCAATTGGATTATAAATTCCTCAGCCCGCTTAGACTACAGGTTTTACTCTTGTTTCTGCCATGTCACGTTTGTGCTCATGAATAAACCCTGATGGATGGCAAGAGACGCTTAAAGAAGCTAAAACAACTCATGTTAAAAGATGAGGCACTGTGAAGAAGTGTTTTTAGCAGCTTTCAGATTGTAAACCAGTGCACTTCCAAACACATAGTGAGGATGAGTTGAATGAATTCATGATTTTTTAATTGGAACGTCAAACTATTGAAATATGGAGGACAGAACCTACTAAATTAAAAAAATAATAAATAAATGACTTAAATAAATATGCTGATAAATGTATCAAAAATAATATTGATAAATGTAGGCATTAATTAATTGATGAAATGTGACAAAAACAGATATTTCTGTTTTAATTTGCTCCTTTATTTATTTACCTTTGTATTCATTCCCCTATCTATCTACTTTTCTATTTAATTTTACCTTTTATTTATTTATTTATTTATTCTTTATTAACTTTTAAATTTATTTTTGCAATCATTTTTTATTTATTCAAATTTTAGTTTTAAACATATTTTTTCATTGAATTTATTTATTTATTTAACAAGCTATTCATTTATTTATTATTTTCTTTTTATATTTTGGTAGGTTCCGTCCTCCATATTGAAATTGCTCATCCCACGTGGGATTATAGACACAGGATAATACCATATAAAGACTAAATATACTATAAGTTAATGCTGCATACCACAGCATACAATCCATGTTTGTTAATAAAATAATATAAAGTAAAATAGACAAAATGGAAATATACAATATAAAAGATACCAATACAGTACATTTTTCTGGCAACCTCAATATGTTAAATAGGCCTAAATTTTACATAATTTTCAGCATCATTCTAGGTTTCATTAAACCATCCCAATTTATATCTATATGGTTTTGCTGCCCATTGTTGCCAACTGAAAAACAAAATCTTTTACCTAACCAATATTAATGATTTCTTTCTAAATGTAAGCTCTACCATTCACCTGTGTGAAAAATACAGTAGCTCCATCCCTAAGCCCCAAAAGAGGTTTAGTGTGAACATACAAGTGTGTTTGCTTCTGTTCTTGTGTGTTTTGTGTGTGTATGCTCATACATGGGCGTTTTTGTTTGCATCAGAAAGTCAACAAACAATATCTGCTCGTTTGTTCGCCAGCAAAGCACTCAACGACAGCCTTGTACACACAATGTGCCCGACCTTAAATTCTCTGTGATGCTCATGCTGTTCACCCATGCCTTTGATGCCATCTGTGTGTAAAGTTCAGAGACCTCGTCGGCTCTGTCTGAGCAGCGGAGCAGTTGGTGGTCCTCTGACATGCAGACATGATGCATTTCGCTGCCAGTGTCTGCCCATTCCTCCGCCATCTGAGGAGCCTCGCTGACCCCGTGACGCCCACCACACTGCTGAGAAAACACTGCTCACCGACTGTATGACACCGCCTCACACAGAGGAGTGAGGGGATGTGGTTTGCAGTCCAAAAATGTACTCCTATCACCACAGTGCACTTAGTTAACTCTTTATATTGCAGTTTATACAAGAAACAATACAGAATTACAATCGGAAAAACACACAATAGTTTTATGACATTACACTTCTGTTGAACATGTCTTTGGTGAGACAAATTTTGCACATGAAACAAGCTGCATAAAATATTGTCACCTCATGAGGTCACTATAAACTAAGGTATGCTGTGAGCGTCACTTGATAGACCTGGGTGAGTCAGTCTAGGATGCCTTTGCATTGAATTGTATTCCAGTAGGCATTAATTTGCACTTTTTAAGCTTTTGCATGATTATAAGTTCATTAGATACCGTTTTTTTTTTTTTTACCTGCATGGTGAACTTCTCCATAGAAATAACATTTAAATTAAGATATATGCCATGATGCTTACAGTAGACTCAGATTCAACAAGCTACTGAATGACATCCTGCTTTTAACAGCCACTAATACAAAACCTAAATCAATTAGGCTTAATTTACATAACAGCTTTGACTCATGTTTCAACCCATCCTCTTTTAATGTGCATCAACAAGGAGGAAGTTACACGGTATGCTTGATGAGATAGGGACAACTGGTCATTTTAAGTTTAAAGTAAACCTAATTTTAATCAGTGGTCAGATTGTTTACTTAATAATAAAATATCATAAAACATACTCCATAACAAGTCTCACATTCAAGTTGTATTGTGCTATGTAAGAGTACATTAGTATTAGCAGCTACATGTATTAATAATAAAAGTGCTGGTTATAAAGACTGGCCTCATTCAGAGTGATAAATCTTTGATGCAAAGCAGCATTTTAATGATGTAGCCAGTCCAGGTGGTGCCACGTTAATGCATCATGTTTTATGAGCTTCTTTATATCTGGTGTGTAAAATCTTAATCTGTAGAGTAGCAAGTAACGACAGACATAAGATTAATACAGGGAGTAAAAGTTACTATATAATATAACAAAATATTTTGATCTGAAATAGGGGTGAACTCAATGAAGACAATGCCTTCAAATTGCTTAATTTGTCCAAGAATTAAAAATATATTTATTTTCCAATGATATGAAAAGGAAAAAAGTAGCAAATCCTGACATTTTAGAAGCTTCAATCAGAAAATGTTTGGCAATTTTGCTCAATAAGTGATTTAAACAATTATACCAATTATCAAAATTGTTGTTCATTAATTTCTTTCGTTAATGGACTAATGGTTTCACCTCTACTCTGACACGAAGCCCACTGGTGCACATAATGGAAACAGCCTTAAAGCAGCCTACCAAACTCTTTAATGTTGCTTTACCTCTGCACTCAGGTAATTTTCAACTTTAATGTTAATCTAGCCAATCAAAAGTAAAGACTAGACCTGTCTAGTATTGTGATAAAACAGAAGACTTATGCTTAATGGTGGCCTGTAAATGAAACACATCAGTGTTTTAAACTGATTCCAATAGGTTCAGTATATTTAAAATTTGACTAACTAAATAAATAAATTAATAAAAAAAAGTTAATAAGTTAATAAACAATCAAATAAATAAATAAATAAATAAAACTATTTATTCTCTTGTATTCCTGACAGTGTGGCGAGGGCTTTTAGACCTTTAATTTGGAAAATAAAACTGCATTTGTTGTTGTTGTTGTTGCTTTTTTATAAGTTTATCAGTGTTACACAGTTTTATTTATTAGTCATAACTTCCCTAATCATTTCCCAGAAGGTTTCCTGAAAAGCAAAACAAAACAAAACTGTGTAATCTGGTGCTTATTAGAGGGATAATAGAGACAAAGGAGTTATTTTAATTAGTTAGTTCTGTTGAGTTTATGAGCAGGAAATGTCCTGAAAGAGGTGCTCTATTTGTTATAAACTATAGAAATCATAATGAGCAGCTAACTGAAGATAGAAAATATGGAAAATCCAAGAGATTTAACTATTTTAGAGACTTTTCTTTGGGGTGGGGAATTTAAAGGATTTCAGTATTTCTGTTTATGTCTCTGCACCACACTCCTGATAACCCTGCTTTAAATTGGGAAATAAAACTCTATCTCTTGTTGTTATTGCTTTTTTTTTTTTTTTAAAAAAAAAATGTTTTAATAAAGTTTATCAACGTTACACAGTTTTATTTAGTAGTCGTAATTTCCTAAATAATTTCCCAGGAACTTTCCTGAAAAGCAAAACAAAACAAAACTGTGTAATCTGGTGCTTATTAGAGGGAGAATAGAGACAAAGGAGTTACTTTAATTAGTTAGTTCTGTTGAGTTTATGAGCAGAAAATGTAGCTGAAAGAAGTACTCTATTTTTTTTTTATAAACTATAGAAATCATAATGAGCAGCTAACTGAATATAGAAAATATAAAAAATACAAGAGATTTAACTATTTTAGAGACTTTTCATTGGAGTGGGGAATTTAAAGGTCTCATATTATAAAAAGTGAGATTTTCATGACTTTTATATTATAAAGCAAGTGTAAGTGCTTTATAAATACTGTGAAAGTTTCAAAGCACTCAGTATACAGAGAAACACACACAGCCCGTATTCAGAAATTGTGCGTTTGAAACAAGCCGTTACGATTTATGTCCATTTGTGATGTCACAAATATACAATATTTAGACCACTACACGGTTTTGAACGTAAACATTCTAAATGTGTCCCAGTTTATTTCCTGGTTGCAGTGTATGTGAATGACATCAGCTGACAGGAAGTACATGGAACCAAGCTGTTTCCTAGCAACACAATTCCATTGAAATGCACTAAAACGGAGCGTTTCAGACAGAGGGTAAAAACAGGTATATTCAGGCAGACAGTATGAGGAAAATAAAGTTTTTTTTTAACATTACAGCATGTAAACATGTTCAAGTAGAAACACAAAATATAGGTATGAAACAGAAAATGAGCATGATATGGGACCTTTAAAGGATTTCAGTATATCTGTCTATGTCCCTGCACTACACTCCTGATTACTCTCCTTTAAAGTGCAAGCCTGCAGCTTACAGTTATCCTAATACATGTATCTTGCATCTCTAGCATCCTGTCGTGTCCATGAGGCATGCACAGAGGAGGAAGAGGAGGAGGAAGGAGGAAGAAGCCTCTCTGTTGATGTTGCCTCCCTTCAGATGACCTCATGCTGGGAGGAGGAGGAGGAGTAGGAGGAGGAGCCGGGCGTCCCGTAGCCTACCTTTGGTGGATCAAGTGGTGGACTAGTGAGTCCGTGTGGAGATACGCTGGAAGAGTGGGGAAAACTTTTATTTGGGGTACTTTCATATCCATGACATTTAAAAGGTAAGACTTTAACATATTACATAAAGTTGTTGACGGAGTTAGTAGCGTGGAGAAGGTGTAGGTTCACCGGTAACAGTATACAGTAACGTTAGAGAGAAGTTGTCAGGAGTTAGTTGAGGAGGAATGTCGGGACATGCCCATTGAGCTGCTCCTCACAAACCAACCGGGAATGACAGCACTGTGTTTTATTTTCAACACCATGTTTTAAAAACATACATTTCAGGGTTATTTTAGCCTCTGTGGTCGAGTTATTTTCGGTGTTACTTTACGTTACGTTAAATGTTAGTAACCGTTACTCAAGCTCAGTTGCTATGCTAGTTAGTGATGGGAATTACGGCTCTTTTTAGTGAGCAGGATCATTTGGCTCAGCTCACCAAAAAGAACCGGCTCTTTCGGCTACCAAACGGCTCTTTGTTTTACGACTTCTGCCTTTTTATAATTCAGACAAATTTAGCGCTGTTTTGACCTATGATTAGTATGTGTGCACTTATATCACTTAAATGATATTATGCTAAACCTTATAATTTCCAGAATATCATAATTTTACATGCTGCTTTGTTTCCGACTGTCACTCATCTTGTCTGCTATTCGTGCACCGCAACGCAACGCAACACACCGCACCTCAACGCACTGCTGCTGCATCGCACCGCATTGCTTTGAATTAATTCAATTCAATTCAATTCATCTTTATTGACAGACTCAAAGTCCATTAGAAAACATACAACACAAACAACAATACATACATTAAAATAGAAACTGACACTTTTTATAAAACAGTTATACCAACGTTTCCACAGGGATGACTGGTATCGTATAACGCTAAAACAAGGATTTGACAGTAGCATGATAATGGCGTTCTGAGAATCATTTAGCTGACATATAAATTTGTATGTCAGGTTTCACAACAGAGCCTGAAAAGTGTTGACACCTGAAGAAGAAAAAAGGAAAAAAAAACAAAAAAAAAAAAACGGCTCTTGTTCACTTTAAAGAGCCAGCTCTTTGAACCGGCTCGTTCGCGATCAACACATCACTAATGCTAGCTTCAATCTAACATTTCCTACAGGTAGCTTTGAATTGGAGCTAACGGTCACACATGAAACTGACCGTTGACCGTTGACAAGTTGACCGTTGGTGTTTCACTTTTATTTTACATGCATGTTGTTCTGCCATTAAAAAAAAGTTTTTTTGGCATTATGGTTTATCTTTGAAGAGTTTTGAGCTAAAACGATTAGTCGATTAATCGATTATATTGGCAATAGTTTTGATAGCGTTACACACATACGATTAATATAGTGGTAAATAGCTAATATAAATAACATTTCCTTTGAAATAGGGCTGATCGTGATTAATTGCAAGTTAATCGCACATTTTTGGATGTCTTCAAATTGTACCTTAAAGGTAGATTTGTCAAGTATTTAATACTTTTAGCAACATGGGAGTGGGCAAATATGCTTCCTTTATGCAAATGTATGTATATATTTATTATTGGAAATCAACTAACAACACAAAACAATGACAAATATTGTCAAGAAACCCTCACAGGTACTGCATTTAGCATAAAAAATATGCTCAAATCATAACATGGCAAACTGCAGCCCAACAGGCAACAACAGCTGTCTATGACTTGCCCCAAACTGCACGTGATTATGATAAAGTGGGCATGTCTGTAAAAGGGAGACTCGTGGGTAACATATAACCCATTTTCATTCACATATCTTGAGGTCAGAGGTCAAGGGACCCCTTTGAAAATGGCCATGACCGTTTTTCTTCGCCAAAATTCAGTGTAAATTTGGAGCGTTATTGAACCTCCTTCCCGACAAGCTAGTATGACATGGTTGGTACCAATTTATTTCTTAGAAATCTCTTAAATCTTCTTAAAAATCGCAAAATTACGTTAATGCGTTTAAGAAATGAATGGAGTTAAAACTAATTTGCTATAACACGTTATTATCGCGTTAACTTTGACAGCCCTAATTAAAAGATAACTTAGTTAAAACTAAAATAATAATAATAATGATTATTATTATTAATAATAATAATAATAATCTAATAATCATTTGATGCCAACATATCACTGCAGAATAGCCTAAATTCCTTGTTACTTTATGTGTTAACCTTTCTAAAGATGAATGATATCCATTAACTTTTGAAGAAATAGGTAATACTTACTGCGGAGTAACATCCTGCTCCGTAGGATGCAGATGTTTTACAAAAAGCTTCATTACTTTTCTTATAACTGTGTGGTCTTGTTTGATGCTAATGTTAGTCTGTATTTTGTGATTGGATGCGGTGGTTTTCAAACCAGTCCAGGACCCAGCCCAGATATAGTAGTAGGTTTAAGGCTACAGGACTGTAATCTTGTCCGCCCGCATAGATTGAGTCATTGATGTTTGACCACTGGCTGTATTTGACTTTTGCTGTTTTCAGCATATTTTTCAATGGAGGAATCCCCTTGTAACTCAGCCAGGTGCTTTTGAAAATCAAAGCTCTGTTTTCCCTTTCAGAAAAATTGCTTGTAAATGTCAAAATGCAGCTTTGATCTTTGAAAACACATGAAGACATCGATTCAATGTTCTCTCTGAACAAGTGATATCAAGTCTTCGTAACCTCTCGGCGTTCTACCTGCCTGCCACAACATTAGCTATTTCCTGTGTCGAGTTACTTGTCTCAATCTAGCTTCAAGGGCAATTCCGCTGTATATAGAGTTGATTTCCCGTGTTAAACTCAACAGGTGGAGCAGGCTTGCTGACAATCACGCTGACTGCCAGTTAACCTGGAGATAGTCCGTATTAACTTTCCAACATAATTTCAGGCAATTTTATGCTGATTATGGAACCATTACAGTGGATTTGCATGCCTCTGTGCCAAGGCTAGAGCCTCCCAAATTGTCTACCAACTGCGGGGTTATGAGATGTTTGCACTACAGCGCGTTCATCTTATTGAAAGTGCCACAAGAATCTGCCTCCCAGTCTCTACAGAGCCTGGTTCCCATGGTCCCCAGCCAGTTGGCCAGTAACAGATGCTGGCATCAGAGTTGCATTGTTATGGCTGAGGAGGGAAAGTTATTGGAGCCAGTGACCTGACAGACAGCACATACTGGGTCGTTGATGATAATGATTTTGTACTTTTGAAAGGGGCTACTCATTCCAATAGGAAAGCCAGATTTTTAGAGTTCAGTTGGGTTCAGGACCCCTACAGTCAGCATGCTGTTCAACCACGATTGGCTTTGAATGAATCCTGAATGTTGTGGTGTGGGATTCTGTGGATTTGGGATTTCAGGACACTTGATACCAACGAAAACTGACCACAAATAGAAGCACCATGTCCTAACACTCCTAGGATGCTCTCAAACCTAACTTATATGGTACACAGGGCTACAACTAATAATTATTTTCACTGTCGATTAATCTGTTGATTATATTCTCGAGTAGTTGTTTGGTCCATAAAATGTCAGAAATTGGTGAAAAATGTCGATCAGTGTTTCCCAAAATCCAAGATGTCGTCCTCAAATGTCTTATTTTGTCCACAACTCAAAGATATTCAGTTTACTGTCATAGAAGAGTAAAGAAACCAGAAAATATTCACATTTAAGAAGCTGTAATCAGAGAATTTGTACTTTATTTTTCTTAAAAAATGACTCACTTAATAGTTCGCAATGAATCGATTAATAGTTACAGCTCTAATGGTACGGTTCAAACTCCTGTTTGGTTTGGTCTGGTTTGGTTCGTTTATGGGCTGGTATGAAAGCTGTCTTTCAAAACTCTGGTAGGCCTTGGGCTTTGTGATAGTAGACGTGGGATTTTAGCTTGAATTTGAAAGCTAAAGTACTATAATCCATCTGCTTGTCATGAGAGCTCCCAAGGAAGCAACCTCCTATGTTATCTATATGTAAGTGATCTTCGTAATGTGTACTTTAAGTGGCGTTTATGTATCATTTTCACATGTCAAAATCATTGAGGTGGTTTTGGGGCATGTTGTGAAACAACGGTGTAATATTAGAAGAGAAAAGAAGCGGTTACCCCCTGAGCTCCTGGATCTTGAACAAAGCTGAGGTTGTTATGCACAGTTTTGTGTTTAATGCCATGCTGTGGGGGCGACACAATCTCCTGCAGTGAGGTAGCTGAAGTGATCTAGCACTGCAAAAGTATGATAATACTCCTTTTTCTATTTACTCTTTATTGGTCTTCTAGAAGAAGACTCATGTCATGGACATCATATAAAAGTCCCAAAGTTCTGAAATACCTAGATTTTGCATTCTCAGCAATAGCATGAATGATCATATACATGCCCACTGGCAAAGCAGCATTTTGTAATTGCATCAACTCAAGTTTCATAAAGGCTCATGACAAGTTCTGTATCAAAATGCCTTCCTTTACCATTTAATTCCCCCTCAGGTCATCTATTAAAACATTACAGAATGACAGCCATGCATATTGAGTTGCCTTTCAATGATGGTGTTGGCAAGTGTCCCACTATGACACATTCTGCTGAATTACATATTCATTTATCGTAACATAACAATATCTGTAGTAGTTGGAAGTCCAGGTGAGCAAGCGTGTGTATGCGTTTCTAAGATCTGTGCATGTGCGCTCATGCTTGCATGTGTGTATCTAAAGCACGTGTGTGTGTTTGGAAGTGCTGCTTAGTAACAGCTGTTACTGATTTACATTTTTGTCAAGCCTTTTTGAAAGCCCTAGAGACAGATAGAGAGAGAGAGAGACAGAGGTGTAGAGATGCAGAGCGCCTCAGACATACCAAAGTGTGAAATTCAGTATTTGTGACAAGGTACTTGCAAAGAATTCATTTTGTGATCAGTTTTGTTGACATTGGCAAAATAATAAAGCAGAATTAGTGTTCTTTCCAATGTTTCGTGATTATTTTACCTTTGACAGCTAATGCAGTTCTAGCTGCTAAAGAAAAGGTCCTTTTCTTTCTTTTTTTTTTTTTTTAAAGATTTTTACATCATTCTGTAGCTTCCCAGTGGTGTTCCTTATGTATTCCAATCCGAACATTACAATTTTGGTCAAAGTACGTATGTTTTAGCATCAAAATGCTATTTTCCCAAGCCCTTCTAAAAACGTTTTCCCACGTGACTTGACGTAGGTTTCTGCATGACGACGCTACTACATATACAGTGTATAGTCTTATAGTCAGTGTATTAGCGTTACATACAGTAACTTAGATGGCAGTCTGCATGCTCTAAGTTTGGAGACAAGTATACCGGCACAGAAGCTAAGCAATGTACTGCTGTGGACCACGCCAAACTAATCGATCGATGCAGTGGTAGTTGCATTATTCATAACCTTATTGATCAGCTTTGATTAGCTTACTTTGGTAACCCACGTCACTGTTTTTTGCAATGGCTGATTGGGCGTTTTCATTTGACAAAAAACGAAACAGAAAGCTGACGGATCTGCCCTTTAATAACATGACTTCTATGATTAGCAAGTGCAGGAGGAGAGTATATGGTCTTCAATCGCTTTATGAATGGGACAGCATTTTGTGAAATCACATACCTGAATAGATGCAAGTAGACTGTGAGGCTCATATTTCACAAGTAGTTGTACAGTAGTAGTTGTATTTATATGTCACCATAATGGCAGCGTGAGACAAACCAGTAGTTTTTGTTACTGATGTATTCAAGATTTCAACTTCTTCTATATTTTGTTGATGGTTTTTGTTTTTTAATTATTATTTATTCCAAAATTACACTGTCCTCACTATTTTAATACCACAACACTTCTGCATGGTGGGTTCCTCCCTCTGAACAAGAAGCACTTTACAATTTCACAGTGGGACAGCCAGTAAAAGTCTGTGAATCTTTAAGTGCGGACGTTGGAACCAGGTGTAAGAAGTGTGTGATACATTCCTGTCATAACAATGAATTGGTGAAACTAATCTCATTTGGATTTGTTAGTTTGCGTCTGTAAAAGTCAGTGCACACAAAAGACTAAACAGAAGCTTGACCCATGTGACAACAGTACCTGTATGGAGTATGTATATTTATGTGCAAGGCTAGGTGTCCTCCCCTATTCAGTTATGGCATACAAACCGATAACCCACATTGCTTCCGTTGCTGTGCTTTTAGACACTAAATGATATTATAAGTAGTTCACTCAGTATAGCTTAAGTGAGATGGGCTAAGAATAAACCTGCACTCCAAAATTGACAAGTGGGTATGGAATCTTATCTGCAAAGTCCTTCTTGGTCTGAAGCCCTGTTGAATGTGCACTGACTAATGATCCTGGCTTACTAGGCATAGTGTTTCATTTTAAGTCGGCTCACTATATGTGACCCTCTGACCGACAAATCTTCGCACGAGGACAACCTCTCTGCGGGTTTGCAGGAACTTCCTGTAGACTTTAAACACTGCTGTTAATGTTTTACCCTTAATCAAACACCAGGCTTCCTGGGAGGCAAATGTCGAATTGAGTGTAAGCAATAATGGTACAGCTTTATTTATTTTTTACTCCAGATGTTCATTAACACTTGATTGCTATGGCAAATCAGTAATAGTGCTAAAGTTTAATCAGCAGTGATAGCAGGAGTTAATGGCTATAACTCTGATGAGATGATTGTTGTTACTCGGCATGCTGTTAGTGCTGGCTGATGATTTCAGAGGCGGGGCGGTTGTTGGCGTGATGTAAAGAGTGTGTAATTGTTGTGGAAAGACTTCCAACAAATTTGAGAGAAAAGGAAAGGCTCAGAGTGGGGAAACTGGTTTGTGAAAGATTAGCAGGGAGACCCACTGCACCGTTAAGTCATTCATAAATCCTTTACACTCTGATCTGTCAAGCTAAATTAATGTAGGTTATATGTAAGTCTATGGCTGACTTCGATTTTTATTTTAATCTGGTGAGAACGTGCAATCAATGTCTTGTCTTATCCCAAAGCTTTAGTTTCAGGTGTAGTCAGTTTCCACGGCCTGGGGGGGGAACTGTGAGTTCAGAGCAATGATAGCCCTCTAAAACATGCCTCGACACTTCTAGAGCAACACTGCTGGGATAAAGAGACACAGTCACTGCTGAGCCAGCATGTAGGCCTGTGTCTGGATTTATTATTCATCAGTCATATTACAAAAAAGATCAAGGACAAGTGGCCTCAAAGGGCGAATCAGTCTTCCCAAAATGACAGTGCTTTTCCCACAGCCGTCTAATGAGTAGATCAGACTTGTTATCCTTTTTAGTTTCACGCTGAGCCATGTGGCTAGTCCTCCTCAATAAGGAACTACCTGGCTTTGCCCCAAGCTAGAATTATGAATCAGCCTGTCTGTAATGGGACATTATTATTTCCCACATGGTAAAGGTAAATAATCACAGGGGTCTTAAAGTGAATATCGGCCTGTTTTGTCATCTTTAAGTTTTGAAGAATTCTTCTCTGAAATTTCTTATATTTTCCCAGACTCAAGCTACATGATCATGTTTACGAATACTACCAAGAGTTGTGATGCTTTTTTTTTTTTTTTTTTTAACACGGTATAGGTTGACCGATAACGATAATTTGGAGCAGGAAAAAGCTGATAGCCGATTAATTGACCGATATCTTATTTACTTCTGCAGCAGCCTAGTCGACTATTTCTGCATATGCTGTTTTTAATAAATCCATTTTTTGTCACAATAATTCGTAAGAGACTATCCTGAAGTGTGATTTGGTGTGTTACATCATTTGAAAATGTTTGTGCCGGTGGCTTTGGATGGAGTTTGCATTGCTGAATGTTGAGGAAAAGGTCAAGCACAAGCCTTGAGGCTGCTATTATGTTTGTGCAGCATTCATTCAGATTATTCAAGCTTTTCATGCAAATGAAAACCACAGAGTGCTGGTTGGTTTACATACTAAAGTGATATATAACTGGTGTTTGTGTGTGGCATTTGTTTTCAAGATATTTGACAATTCGGCACTGATTATTTGTCCTCCTCGGAGCTCTGTTATCCGTCTTCTATTATTTGAAAACTCAAGCATCAAGGTGCTGTTTGTCTTTTGTTCCTTACAATTGCTGTGAAACAATGATGCTGGTGCACGCTCTACTGACTGCCTTCATTTGATTTTAAAACACAGTTTTAAATGCATATTTTTGTGCAATTTTGGCCGTCGACATACACATTTATGTACTGTATATACAAGAAACCTGATTTGGTGACCTATTTTTGCAAGTTGATAGCACACTGCCCATATCAATGTAGAGGTTTTGGACAGATACCTGGCATTCAGTTAGATATGCTACACCTTTGTAGTAGTGTATTTTTAATTCTTATGAAGTTACCTCCTTTTTTAAGTTTAATACTGTTGAACTAGCTGGACCATTTTGTCTACCTCATGTTTAAGTTGAAAGTACTTTAAAGCTTTTTGAGTAAAGTCAAAACTAACCCCCTTTTCCCTTTTTAAAAGGTTTTTTTTGGGGGAGTTTTTCCTCATCCGATGAGAGAGTCATACTGTAAAGGACAGAGGATGTCGTATCCTGTAAGGATTGTAAAGCCCCCTGAGGCAAATTTGTGATATTGAGCTATACAAATAAAATTGACTTGACCTGACTTAACAGAGTAAAATGTTACTGAAATGTTTAGCAAGTGGACATCCCTGCATGATCTGTTGCTGGGTTTTAACCGCCGGCCTGTCAAATGATACAAGCTCGGTGTAGTATTAGATTGACAAGTTAAACATTGTCTTTACTCTCTAAGGTCAGCTATTGGCATTCCAAGACATTTCCCTTTTCTGCTCACTGTCAGATGAAGACCTGCTTCTCAGAGGCTCTGAGGTGGGGGGCTGTGCTGGAAGCACTTCAAACCGGTAGACTAGCTACATAGAAATGTCTGTTCTTTTGTTATTTCCCTTCCACTCATGCGAGTGTGAATAACAACCTTTGCTTACAATGGCCGACACTGAGACAGCGTTGTCCTCCATACCTACTCCCCACACTTCCTCCTTCAAGGGTTTGTTAGCTAACTTCCCATTGTTTTTGGACCACTTGAACTCACCGTCCAGGCCTGGCCTGTTTCCTGCGCTCCATGAATGGACAACAAAAGAATGAGATAATTATGGAGTTCACGGGAGCATTTTAAAAATATCTGATCACTTTGATGCAGTGTTTGATAAACCAACTTGAGGGTCAGCCGTTTCCATGTTGCTATGACAACAGTGAGGAAATCTGAGAGCGATCATTCATGTAGAATCAGTTGATGAAGAGAGCTGGCAGGGCGTTTCAACAGGCGAGAGATGAACGCAGAGGGTGGAAAGTAGCCGTTTGCTGCGATCCTGGAAGAGCGGTGAAGTTGATCTGAGCTTAACGATGCTCTCTTTGTTGTGTGCCACCTAACAGAGGACAAAGCAGGTTCTAACTCACCTAACTGTGTGTGAAATGCTTCCCCGCCAGAGGCAATGGGGTCAAACAATCCTATTTCCGTTCTATATATAGCTGTCTTCTCAGATGACTGCGGTATAGCTACATGGCCCCATTAACCACATGTCACGTCAGCATTGTGCAGGTGAGGATCTTCTCTTCCTCACTACCTGTATGGATTTGAACTCTATCAAGTCAGGAATGACCTGAAAAACATACATGTTGATAACCCGAGGCACCCCTTAACCACCCTGGTTTCCAATTTCTCTTCTTGTGAAAGGAAGCCGTCTCTTCATTGTAAAATAGGCGGGAGACTTTTTATTGTTGCCTCGAGGCGTTTCAAGGTAACAGACGGTCCACATGTGAAGGTCATACAGCTGACATATGCCTAGTTTAAAATGCTGGCTGTGGGAAAGCATCCTTAATTGACCAAATACACTGATAAGGTCTTTATTCTATGTTCCTTCAGTTGCTTGGGGCATTTTTAAGCCTGTTGAGGACTTTTGATGACTAGGTTGTTGGTGTCTTGACATAAACAGAGAGGCAATACCATGAGCACTATACTGAGCTGTTTCTCTGGGGCTTCTTCTTGCTCTTGGGGTGTCTTGCGCAGAACAAATGTGAATGTTGGGAGTCTATTTCGTCCATTCAGCCTGTGTGTGTCCACAAAGCCCTGTGAGCCACTGTGGGACTTTCACCGCTCTGTTTTAATATTGAGAGGCCCCTTCTAAGAGGCCATGCTTTGAGGCTGATATCCAAACACAGCTTAAAAGCACTGGGACGGACCTGACTTTGAGGGCCTGAGGAATCTTGATAACCGTCTTGCTGCATACCATGCAGTCCATGACTCCTCTCTGAGGAGACTTTTATTACAAAGGTCACAGTTATATCCCCACCACAGCTTAAGCCTAGCTGCATTTGATGTTGACTGTGGTGCCTTTGCTATTGTAGGATCCACATCTCCTCACATCTACCTCCAATAAAAACAACCTAAGGCTTATCGGCAACATCAACACATATTGTCCTCACGCCTGTTTCAAATAATGTATTCATGAATACTGAAGCCTTGATGAAGATACTCAGACCAAAATGGCTTGTCTCTGCAGGGCGAGAATGCATCATGTTACAGTGTTATGTTGAGGATTTCTTAGCGTGCAATTAGACGTAACTGATACCCACTGTCATGGAAGTTTAATTAATGTTTGTAAAATGTCAGCAGCTTTGACTACGTTGCATCAAAAACAAACACCAGCTTGCTAGCTTAAGGCTGGCCCACACTAGAGCAACGATTTAGCCAAAAACAGCACAGCACACACTAACAGATTCCATTCATGAACAACAAGAGTCCCGACTAACAAAAACAGAAATCTCGCAAATATCTCGCAATCAAACGTGACTTTGCTGTAAACAAACATGGCAGACGACAGGCAGGAAGAATTAGCAATGTTACTTTTTGCACTACTTTGCACTGAAAATTCACAAATTGATAGATAAAGTCATGGAGACATGTTAAATAAACACTTGTGTTGTTGCCACAAATGAACAAGTTAGTCCTCTATTTCTGAGGTCCATCTTACTACAGCTTAATGCTTTGCGTTTTGCATTAGCTCATGCATTAGCCGCGGCCACCATGACGGCAGTGGTCGTCCTTCCGCTTCAGTCAGCTTGGTTTTCAATTGGCCATCGTTCTTTCCCACGGGCCCTGTCATCGGCTGTCCTCATGGTTCCCCACACACAACAGGATATGCGGCCAGGATGGACTTCCGAGGCGATTGGGAGATGTAAAAAACACTCTTAACATACCTCACACCACAAACATATCTGGAAAGACGATCTTTAGAACCAACAAAAAATCGTGGCTTGATGATTGTTGGGAGGAATCGGGCCCCAAATCGGCTTGATTAGTTGCAGCAGAGGATCCTTACATGTAAGACAATTATATCTTATATATGGTTGCTGGTCTCTTAGTCTATTTAGAAAACAACGCCTGCAAAACCCCATGCTCTTATACATGTAAATATTGGTTATATTTTAGGGTTAATTTGTGCAAAGAGCCTGTAACATATTATTAATTGTACTGTCTCCTTAATACTTGGTTCACTTCTGAAAAAAATGTTGTTGTTGCACCTCTACCAGACATTGTTGGTGTCAGTTCTATCATAACATAATCTTGATCCCTGACCATCTGTGGCATTGCAACCTAGTGTGATAGTTGTCTTTCCAATTGGCAAGAAAGTGTCAATGTCTTGTGGGGAAAATATTCACACTGTTATAATATGTAGCACTGGCTCTATGTTGTGGCTCCCAGGAACCAAAAGACGTGTTTGTTTACAATATATATTATGATCACTATGTAATTGATAAATCATCAGCATTATTGACGTCACTGTCATCAGACATCTAATTTAGCTTTCATTCAAGTAATCTTCAGGGCTTCATTCCCCGCACCTTGGATAAAAAGGGCTAACGGAAGCACACCTCAGGATAAAAAGTGATGACTGTAGATGATGGCTGAAGAGGTGGTGTCTGACTGTGTGTGTCTGGTGGCTGTGATGGGGGAGGGGGGATGGAAGGAATTTGTCATGTTGGCTGTTGGAGTTTCAAGAGGGCGTTTCTCATTTCCTTCTGGGTTAACCTGGGTGATGTTTATTGTTACTGTGGAGATGAGCAGCCTGCTCCCACACAGCAGTTCCACTGACTAGGCCAATTTAGGCCATACTATACTGAACTACACTATTCTGCATACATACAGATAGACAGACACAGTCCTCAGATCTGTTTCTTACCGCATCGCACCTGGCGTTTACCTTGCTGTCGTGTTCTTTGTTCAGACACCTGTGCATTCTTGAGCATTACACTGATCCAGTTCCAGGAGTGCTGCTCTGTACTTGATCCTGCCATCTGAGCTCCATGTTATTACATCAATATTTCAATCAAAATAGACTTAAAATATACCAGACTTACATGATGATTTAGATTATATCACAAAAACATTTCTTTCTTTTTAAAAAAAAGAACATGTTTAATTTTTTAAGCCTTGTTCAGAGTTTACCAATACTGTATATTGTACTACTGCTACAACCGCACAACTGTCATTTGATTGGTTGTTGTCCACATATTTTTAGTTTACTTAAAGGCAGAATGAGTAGGCTTTTCCTAAAAAACAATGTACAGACCCTCTCAATCATCACTGATGGCGGTGTCTCTATCTGCAGAGAACCTGCCCTCTGCATGTATTTCTTATTGTGCTGTGTTCGGGATGTTTCTGTTTGTCTACCTCCTATAAAAACGTAGCGACCAAGTGCCAGATCGTAAGCATGCATCCAAGAGGAAGCTACGGAAATGGCGGACACAGCGGACAAATGCTACAGTTATTCATTAACATTATATTGACTTAGTATTAGTTGTGTTTAGGGCTGAAACGATTCCTCGAGAAACTTGAGTAACTCAATTACTAAAAATCATCAATTCTTTGCATCAAAGCTTCGTTTATCATTTTCACCTAGCTCATATGATGGAGAGATGGGATTAAAACTGGATCAGTCAGTGAGGAAGGTCTTTCTTGAGAAGAACAAGGGCTAGAGGAAATGGTTTTGAACTGCAGCAGACACAAAGAAAAGGATGAGTTCTGAGCAGTTCAACTGCACAGATTGCTGGGCACAAGTTAACCGTAGTCACAAGTTAACAATAGTAGCAAATTACAGGGAAACTTTGCACACAGATGAGATATTTCCAACTGTCTGTCATCAGTATGGGTCGATTTGGGCCCAAATTTCAAGTGCAATCAGGCGACTTAAATCAACAGAGCAGACACTTTAGTATCATCTTCTTTATGAAAGCCTTACATGTCTAGTTCAGTTGTTACTAAGGAAGGGACTTGACTTTTTGGAGGTTTTTATATTTAAGAGAAAAGAAGGCAAGGTCATGTTACAAAAAAGCACCCGGCCTTCCAGAGTTTGGTATATTTTTTCCAATTAAACCAGTTATTCCACTGAAGAAACCAGGACTATTAATTCATCTCCAGAGAGAGGGTGATGGATTGAATCTGCCAGACGTAGAATTGCATTACAAAGCCTCTCAGGGTGGATGTTATGGGCGGAATATTGAATCATTGTTTGGCAGCTTTGAATGAAATCAGTTTTCAGTACAGACTGATTGAAGGGCATTTATGTTATATTATTTGAAAATTGACCAGAGCCTAGGAATTGAAAATAACCACATGGATCAGTTCCAAGGTGTGGGGTCAAATGGGGTTGGAGAGTGTGATGGGCTTGCTTTATGTGTGTTTTCCCTGGGTATTTTAGAATGAAACAACGGTGCAGTAATCATGTACTGCCTTGAAGCTGCATTCATAATCTTGATTTAGAGTTTGGCTCGATGGAGTGAAACCTCATGAAAAGTTAATTTTTTAAGCAGTCAAGGCTGCGTTGAGGTGCAGCGGCTCATTAGGGATTTGCCCTCTACACCTCCACCTCCCATAACGGATTCAGTAGAGGCTCTGCCTCACAATGTTTCATCTGACACCATGAAGGATGAAAAAGGGCGGATCGATAGCCTCCCTGCCAGCAGCAGTAAGAGGACCTAGATATTTAAAGCCTGGCTTCTGGGGTTGAGAACTCAGTGAAGGACTGTGTGTTTTGTTTGCAGAAGGCATACCCTTATTTGGTTGAAACCATTCTTTTCATCGGAAAGATTGCTCTGCTGCTATTAATACAGTAGGGTAGATGTGTTTAGAGGGTTGGAAACCAAAAATCCCACACAATTAACCGTTTTAACTGCTGCTGTGTTTAGTTAAGGATGTTTTTACCATTGTACAACTACATAAGACTATAAATAATTCCAAAGTAAACAAGCGCATCCAGGCTGGACCTTGAGTTCATGTTATGCCGCTTAACTCTAAGGATTCAAAATGCACACCAGCTTGGGAACAACCACGGAAAGCAGTCGAAACACCTACAAGTTCAGCCACATAGCATCAATTACATGAGGAATTCAGGGCATTCGACAGAGTGTTTTCCTGCATAACAAGATAGCAGAACTTGTCCTTTTCTGTTTAAATATTAGAGCATTCTTTCCATGCGCCCCTCCACTGATGACCTGCAGGATTGGGAGTGCTGTGGGAAAACTCCCAGGCGGGTGCCAGCTAAGCACTATGAAATGCGGATATACACTGTTTTTCCATTGCTGTAAGGTTTTCGAGGGCACATTTTGTATCATTTGGTTAGCTCTGGGTAAAAAATACTTGCATGTGAAGATGTTTGAATTGTTCTCTTATTGGTAGGTGAATAGAGGAAATGACCTCTATGAATAGAAATAAACCTGTTTGTATTGCTGGATAATTTCCATGATTTTGCGACAATAGATGCATTTCTGTTGTCTTGTCGTGGCTGCGAGTGACTGAATTTTCTTTTGTTTTCTTTTCTCCCAGGGGCCCTGCAGAGAGGCTTTCAGGAATCTTGCCGCCATGTTCAAGGCAGTGCTGAAGAAGAACAGAGACGGAGGCAAGGGGAGCAAGAAGGATTCAGGTATGTGGAAGATCAGGAGGGAAAACAGCAAGCTAGGTTTCATGGAACAAATACCACATACCTCCAAAGGTTTAGACACAAACTCTAAGTCAGAGGTAGATTTACACTTCAGATTATCTTACTTGCAGTGTTTATAAATTAATTTCTGGAATATGGAGACTTTATATAATGTCATGGACACCCTTCTTAGTAAAGAATCAGAATGTGAAGGCTGAAGAGAGTTAGATAAAGCTAAAATAAACTGAAGAGAAAGCTGAGACGAAAGTATAAAAGCCATGTTAAATCTTGAGTGTGCACTTGGCAAACATACCGTCATCTAAACCATCATTCGTAGCAATTTGCCTGATGGCCAATAATTAAGTCTTACCTCTTCTGTCTGTGACACGCTTTCTTTGAAGAGCTGTGTGGTTTCTAAGTGCCTGACTCATATTTAAATACCCACAGTAAGATGGATAAGATGTTTACACATAAGGAATAAAGTAATATATTCTGGGTTAGTTGTTTACTCTAAACACAACAAAAAAAACATTGTCATATAGCTGAAGCCAATAGAGTGCTTATATGAACGTAGTGCGACTAAATGGTGTTGGTGGTGATGTACAGCTTAAACAGAAAATCCCTTCCAGTGCTTCGTTTGTAACGCGATATAAGCACCGTGACCATAACTCAAATGGAACTTTAATAAAGCATTTGGCACAGTACATATCTGAAAAAAGTTATTGGCCATTTTGTTTTAGCTTTGCACCGCAATTGGGTACAACAGGCCCATAACAGGGTTTACGCTAGACTTTTTTTGACGGCCAATATGGCCATTCCTTTTCCAGAATTCCGGCCATATTGAACAACTACCGGACATATGTTTTAAATAGCCATATAATAGCCTGCATTTGACATAACTTGAAAATAAGTTAAATAAAGAAGAGGTCTAAAAAATAAAGTGATAGGCTGGTCGGTCCGATTACCACGTTTGTCAAATTCAATATAGTGTTGTGTGGCTTGCAGGGCTGTAGCCTACCGAATAGTTTGAAGCTACATTCATAACGTTGACATTCAAATTATGAATAATGCCTTAACGAAACACTGAGTGCAGTCCACCTTCTTGTCCCGTCTCTGTCTCTGTCTCTCTTTCAAGCACGTTCACCCACACAGTGAGCGCGGCGCGGCGCGGCGCGGCGCGGCGCTCCTTGTCTCTGTAATTGTCTGAAATCCGAAAGTCCAAATTTATTGAAGAAACATAGGTGTTGTAATCATTATTTATATCATCATTATAGTGGCTTGGTCCGAGCCTCTTTGTTTGTTTCGCATTTACACAGTCAGCTGGCTGTGTATGAACAACGGCTTTTTTCACACACAAGGACAGACAGTCAGCGGACCGTGTGGAGATATTCGCTGAATTTGACAAAAAGTGTAGTGTGGAGGCAACTTTTGTATAATGTAAGTTTATATTAGGTTATTTGATATGCTATTAATTAATTAATAATTTTTTTGGGCATATTTCCCAATGGACATGTTGGCCATTGATCATTTAATCTGCCAGACAACTACACGTGATACCGGCTAAAAGCTGGCATTTACCGGCTAACGTAAATCTGTCCCTGTCCCACAATACAACATTTTAAGTAAGGTTCTTGCTGTAATGGTAAGGACCTGTACAGTCTGTGTAGGGATAGTGTGAAGCAAATTAACTGTGTAGGCTCACAGAAGCCCAGCACCAGCCCACTGCATCTTTCAATCGCCCAAAATTCATAGAACCACGTTATGTTCATAACTGTCGGTTCAGAGCAGGACACCCTCCATCTTTTTAAATTTAATTTTGACTGTAGAGAAAACTCGGCCATTGTGCCAGAACAGATTTTCTTGTTCTTTGGAAATCTGCAGTATTTTCCAACATGACTAAACATGAGTCCCGCTCAGCAATACATTGTTGACTCGTCTCTTGTTCATACAACGTCCCCCTCCATTGATCTATCTTTACATAGCGAATGACCATTTCTGCTTATACTGCATCTACCGGCCTGGACTTGATTTACCGCCCCAGGACTGGTTTTAACAGGTAGTCTGCTGGTTCAAACAGTCACTGTAATACATGTCTCACAGCTCTGCTCTTTCTGCCTCTGTCTGATATGACGTGATTGTTTCACTCAACACTCAATGCTGAAATTAAAGGGGAAAACATCACCTCCAGTCACCTCCGCTGCTCTCCAGCAGAGTACAAAGGGACAATGGAGTATTGTCGGCATGTATTGCTTTATATCAAGTTGTTGCAACCTGTCTCGCGTGTATGAATCACTGAGATAACACAGCTTCCCTGTTACCCAGACACCCACGCCCACACCCACACTCGGGAGGTTGTGTGTACGTGAAGGCAGGGAGCGGCAGAGTTTTATGGCGGGATACAGCTCCTTTATCCCAGCCTCACTCTCCCAGTTGGACCCCATCCATCAACCTAAAGCAGCTCTGTCTCCCTTTCTCATGCTGGGACAATAAAATCTGGCCACTCTTCTATGTTGTTTAGGGCTCTTAAGACAGATGAGAGGTCACAGAGATACAACAGCTAGCGGTGGTCACTTTGGCCCACTGTTGTTCATGCGTGGGGCACAAATCTCTACCGCATATCTTTTTTATTTTCAGGCTTTACGGGTTTTTTGAAGGTCAGACTCAATGAAGTGTGTGTAATTTCTTGAGAGATTATTGGCAAATCACCCGTAAAGGCCTGTAATAAATAAGAGTTATTCCTTAAATTAGCTTGAGAATGTTCCTTAAACGAACTTGATTAAGATTTTGATGAGTCATATATTGTATTAGATCCCATATTAACAGTTATGGTAGATATTAGTCAGGAATAAAATGTGTTTTATTCATAACAAGTAGTAAGTTGGATTGACTGTGTTAAATTGCGTACCTTGCCACCCTGTGTTTACTCGTCTGCTGTCCTTGAAGAGGAGAATTTGTTTGTAAATTCAGGTCCTTCCTGGGATGTGAAATGAGATTTGTAACACAGAAGGCCCTGATGGGGAAGGCCATGTTAATCAGATTGGGTACACTGCAGTGTAGTTAATGGTCTCCGAGACAAGTTGGTACCATATTGGACATAAAATATTCACTGCACCTTCTGCGAGGCTTGAATGAAGATTTCATTTTGATCCCAAATGGTTTGGGAAAAAATGTTGTTTTGAAATGAAATGGCTGCCGCTTTGGAGTTTTTATTCTCTACTTTATTATTCGCGGTTTTATCTTTGTGCCACTTTCAAATTGGATTATGGTCAAGGATTTGGTTGATCCAGGTTTATACCTGACAGTTGGTATCGGTATTTATCTTTTGCTTACTAGCTTATTTGGTTTGTTTTTGCTGATGAATGGAAATTTTAGTTTATTAGTCAACCCCATTGTTTTTCACAGTGCTTGAATTCTTATAGGTCAGACAGTACAGACTTTCCTTCCCTCAGAAGTACCCGAAGTACAAAGTCCCTGTAAAATCTGCTCAGCAACATATAATGAAAATCAGTGGGAGGAAAGACCTTGATAATGGTATAATTGCAAGATAGCTCAGCATATGTTGCTCATGACATGGTGGCTATGGACTGGAGGCAACTTTAAAGCAGTCAAGGAAACTTGGCCCCTGTGCCAGATACCACTACAGTCATTAGCTCTCCTTTGGGATCTCCCCATTGCCAATACCACAAAAACACACAGTTTGCTAATTTAGTCTCTCCATCATGTGCTCCTCCTAGATCCCTTCTTCTCCTCCTCCTCCTTCTCGCTCAGCTCTCCTAGACTAAATCTGTAAGGAATCTGTTTGGAATTGGCCTTTTTAATCCCTTTTAAGTCCCTCTTTTTTTTTTTTAAATGGTCTGCCACTCCGGAAGTGGGATGTTAGTTTGCTGTGGCCTGCTGCCTTTGATGTCAACATTTTTTGAGAGAGGTTACATTGCAAGTAGGCCTCACTGGAGTTAATAGATTTGGGACCCGGAGGCACAAGAAGATGATTATATTGTAAAGAACCAAACAGCGTTTTAATTGGTGTTCTCTTTGAGGATGCAGGCCCCTCAGATTTTACTGCGAGGTTCACCTATGACTTCCTATTAATTCACAGCAGTGTCTGGTTGTAGTTCATTACAAAGCTAATTGCTTCTTTTAAGTTGGTAGAATTGTTTTAGGACAGTGTCTTGTCATGAGGCAAGTTTGTGGGAATGTATTTCATCCTTGATGCAAATATTCCGTGTTCTGAATAACAGTAGTAAGCCTATAGTAATTATAGGGAGAAGATACCCTGTGCATAGCAGTGCAGCTTCAGAACATCAAACCAAGGTAGCAAACCTGTTGATTTTCCAGTCTTAATTCAGTTATGTGAGGTCCAACGTGAAAACACATGCAGACAGGGCACATGACAGTCCACAGTACATATAATTAAGTTACATGTCATCAATTGGTTAATCTTTCCAGCCTATAGAAGGGAATGGGAGCGAAATTGAATTACGGGCCAATCAGTTGGTGCATCTCAGGTTTTTTTGTGCTGGTGCAAATGAAGTAAAACTAAACTTTAAAGCTATGTTAAATCTCTTTGGTTGACTTGAAACACTTGAGGAAAAAGCCTGCATTTTTCCCCAAGATTTAATTCTCTTTTTTCGACAAAAGTGGTCTGCTGTCTCTTTTATTTTTACCTCAAAGAGGCCTCGCTGTCTTGAATAATACTGCTTCCTGCTGTCGCTTCTGTCCTGGGAGTATTTTCAGTCAGTATCTGTTCACGATGTGAACGACAAAAACGGCATCTTTGACTCAGCTTTAATTGCTGTGGGTGGCTGTGTGTGACAGTGTGTGTTGGGTAATGCCTCTGAAGGCCCCCCAACTTGGGCTTTACCACTCAATGAGCTCGGCCGCTTGGGGCAGCTGCCAGACAGTTGTCTGTCTGTTGTGGGTGACTCAGTGTTAATCACACTAGCATGCATTGCTGCACACTCTTTGTGGCTGATAACAGTTTCAGCTGTTTATTCCTCCAACACACAACACACACACACACAGACACGTACACACATATACAGCCACCAGTTGGCAGGGCTTTTCGTAGTTTGTTTGGCAGTACGGAGACAGACGCAACTCAGCACCTGGCTGGACGGGAGGCAGCAGTCCGGTTGTTGACCTGACAGCACAGAAAAGGGGTGTCAACCCTACTGCCCTGATTTAACTTCCCAGCAGTCTGTCTACCTGGACAATAATTGTCCTGTATGGCATAATGACAGCATTGACATGAGACAGATTTGTCAAGAATAGTAAGAAGATGAAGAGGAGGATCAAAGGATTGGTGCAAATCTTATGCAGGCAGTTTTCATTTACATGGATGCCTGATAGGGCTGGGACGATACACCTATCTCCCGAATCGATACTATCACGATACTTGGGTGACGATTCGATATTTATTGCGATTTTTAAGTATTGCGATTCGATATTATGATTTATTGCGATTTTTGTTAACTTTTTTTAACACTAGATTGATTCATACACTTCTAGGGACTTTTACTTATAAAATATGTATATTGATACAGTAAAACTGTTTTTCAGCATGTATGTAGTCAGAGATGTCTTGAATTCAAATATATCAGTCATTGTCGGACACAATTTTTGGATTTTTTCTCAAAACTCAAAGAACAAATGAGTGGTATTTTCTTTTTAATTTATAAGGGACATGTAATGTTTTTATACTTCTGGTGAATATAATCTAATCAATCTTATTTCCATATATGTATTTTGCATATATAGTTCCCTTTGTTAACACCTTATTTGGAAAACCAGATGTAGTCACACGAGTATATTTCCGCTAACTTCGCCAAGTCCGTCGAAAGCTCTCCTTAGTTCTCCCCGTCAGCTCCGTTCTCTTTATACATCCATGGTCAGCTCCATCGGGGCCATTTGAATGCATTTAACCTAAATGTCAGTATATGGGTGCTCTACAGTTGTAGTGTCGGCCAATTTGACCACGGAGATGTGAGTGACGGCTGGCTTGACCGCACGTTACCGCGATGCGATAGCGTTTCCTGTCCATGCCAGAGTTAGCATGCAGCTTTAGCCATGATGTCTAGCTTCTGCTTTTCCTGGCAATGTGTGAAACCCAAAGTGTTTCCATACTTTACTGTATGTGTAGTTTCAAATGTGAGGGTGCAGGTCGTATGCACGCAGACCCTTGGCAGCTTTCTACTTTATCACTTCGGCTCACTGCGGCAGGCTGCGGTTTGTTTTGATTGCCGGATACGGAACAGTTATGACGTCACGTTACTCAGACTACAACAATAAAAGCGCTAACTTCCTTCTACCTCCACATAGACTCAAATGAAGCAAATTTATCGATTCTGGCATTAAAAAATCTATTTCAAAATCATTAAAAAACAAATTGCGATTAATAGGTGAATCGATTTTTTTTCCCACCCCTAATGCCTGAAAACCTTTTATGATAACAACTGCATCTAATAACCAAAGTCACCTTTAAAAGGTGATGTTTCTGTGTTATTTTCAAATGCAGCATGGCTTACAGCTGAAGAGTGAATGTGGCCACTTTACTTTTATTATCATCAAGGTCTCACACAGCAGGGGTGTTTTTTTTCTCTTCAGACAGAAAAAAATATAATGAGAAGCAACTGAGGATAAGAAGAACTGCTTGAGAACGTGTTTCTGATTTGCTGCCTTGCAGAATTTTTAAGTCTGTAATGTCATTTTTAAAGAGGCAATTTCTGATTAGGAGAACCTCATTTAGATTTCTGGAAGATAAAGTGAAAGATACAGGGGTTGTTCATCACGTAGAGGAGCCATACACAAACTAATGGTGTATGTTTATGTATGTGTGTGAGACCATTAAGCGCTGCACTCTGTTGCCTCAGCTGTGCTGGTGGCTGGTACATGCTGTCTCTGCAGTTTCTGTGAGTTGCTTTAGTGTTTTGACACGAAACGGTGATTTGTTGCCAAGGGTCAGACAACAGCAAATTGGTTACAAAGCAGGATTTTGTTTTTTTGTTTGTAGGAATTCACATGGTTCTTGAAATTTGAAGCACCACAATGATGATGGAGTTAGTAGGTTAAACCTGCATGCATGCTGGATTTCCTTCAGGGGGTGGACTCAATAGCCCTGCAATAAATACTTCCTTTGTAAAGCTTATAATGCCCAGTTTTTATTGAGCCTGCCAGTGAAGTGTTGATAAAGCTAATAATATTTTTTGAATCAGGGGCTTCTGCTGTTGTTATTGTTTATTGTGGTTTAGTTGGGAAGCTGACAATACAGATTTCTGTAATCTTCTTCCTGTTTTTCTATAGTGTATATTTCCTCTCTGTGGTGATACAGTTAAATATTTCAGCTGACATTGCAGAGATTCCTTTCCAGTTGTCTATATTCTTTCTCTTTCCGCTGCCCTCAGGGGTTTGACATGTGGAATTTTTACTGTTATGGGAACACTTCCCTCAATAAACAATAACCACAGGTGGTTGGGCAGTTATTTGTCCAAACAAAAAAGAGCTTTTGATGGACATTTGTTTGTCCAAACAAAAGCTGTTTATTTATTGGTTACTGGGAAAATAGAAAAATGTAAGTATTACATTTTGTTTCAGAAAAAGCTGTAGCTTTTGACAGCTAAAACAGCTTTTTTTCACTAACCTTTGTTGCTCAGGATTAAGGCATTTGCACACCTTATTTTTCATCCAAAATTGTTACAAAATTACATACAACCTCATGTTGTGTCCATCAAGTTTTCACACCGGCCCCGAAACTTTCATCCGTCATTAAAGTTTTTGGAACGGTTTGATTTCTGCGTTTTTTTCCGCATCCGTCAAACGGCAAAAAAGGGTTGTTTCACCACTCACAGCCACTGCCCGTGCAAACGTCATCATCCAGAATGGCATGATAAACATTCACTTTGTCTCCCAGCACAAAGCATTTAATAATATAGAAATAAAAGATACAGAGATGCAGAAATTAAAAATTGTAGTAGGTGATTGCAGAACAGCTTGTAATCAGGGATGGTCGTAAAATAAATGATGTATGAAAGATTAGACAGTAGTGATTGTGCTCTAGGAAGCTAATGACAGCTTCTTGCTAATGTACAATCATTCATTAGCCCTGTTTAGGGCTAGCACTATCCATTTGCACCCACGTAATTAATTCAGTTTCGTCTTGTATTGCGAATTTTAGCAACAAATAGAATAATAAAACGCATTGGACTCAGTGTGCAAGGTTTCTGTGCGTAAGTTTTTTTTTTATCGGATGACGAATTAAAAAAATGCATACTAAAACTACAGACTTGATGTGCAAAGACCTTTAAACTAGAGGTTTCTTGTGGGCTATCAGAAATGGAAAAGTTTCATCTTTGTTCATAATGTGAGTCAGAATTAACCACAGGCTGTCCTTTGAAGGCAGCAGCATTAGTTAAATACTAAAACACTCAACAGTCTTGCTTTTGCCCTACAATTTTCTCTCACCCTTGGTCTCTTAAATGTGTGCCAGCCACTGTAAGATGAATACTTTTTTCTGAAGCCAAAGGATGTGCTTCATGTTATTAATATGGGTGACAAAGGTTTCTTTTTAAGAACTTTGTTAACAGTCTGAGGTGCAGTCTTTTAACAACACTGAGCACTAAACCGGGTGCAGGATCACAGTGAACTCTCTCACTGACAGATACACGGTGGCCGACCATCCCCTCAGACATTAACAAACACTCCTCAGTACAGAGTCTGCCCACAGGTTCTGGTGTCAGACTGCTGGTGTTAGCCTGGTTCTTCTCCGTGAACAGCTGGGTGGCAGCCTCCTCTAGCCATATCTACCGCAGCCATTTTGAGACACGCTCCCTCCTTGTCCTGTGGCTTGTAAGGGAACTCAAAGAAAAACTCCCTCGCCGTGCTCTTCCATCGTGGGTGGAAGATTTAACATTTTCTTTTATTAGGAAAACGGCTTCGCTTACACCAAGAGTGTGCTCCAGGTGAATATAGGAATGCATCATGTAGTGTTGGCGTAGTTTCTGGATGAAAGTTGTAGAGGCCATTTGTTGCAAAAATCAAACTTAAATCAAAGGGCCATTGATGCCCCATAGGTTTGTGTTTTACGCAGGCAAAAAAGTCCATTGTCCATGCAAAATGTATGTGTTTTTGATGAATTGTTAATTTTACAAAAAAGCAAGCAAACGAAGCACAAAGAAAACATGGATGTGGCTGCCTCTCTTCATAAGCCCACCCAGGTGCATGCTGGTCCTACCTGCCTACCTACTTTTATAACTGCGGGTGCCCACAGTTTTACCCTTCTCATAAACAAAAGAAAACAAAATACTTATTACTCAAAAAACTAAATATAGACTAATAAACAAGAAAATAATTAAACTAAACAAATAACTAAGAAAATAAAACACTATCAAAAGTCTAGTCTAAAGTTGAGTCTAAATAAAGTCAACATCTAGAATAATAAATCAAACAATATTATTATTATTAGTAAAACAACAACTAAATACTAACAACGAATAAATAGCTTTAGAATTTTCTCAGCGAAAGACGTCAGTGTTCATGTACTTAACAATCTCGATACACAGAGACAGAAATTTGTTAACTTAAAAAAGATAAACTGTTCTTTTCATAAATTTGGTGTCACAAAATTAAAAGTTGTGAGTGCTGAACCAACAGAGAGAGACAGACAGACAAGATGCACACAGCCAGCCACAGGATGTCTGGACCACAGATTACATACAGCATGTGACCTGTGCAGGACAGGCAGACAGACTCCATGTTATGCCGCACACACACACACACGCACGCACGCACGCACGCACGCACGCACGCACGCACGCACGCACGCACGCACGCACGCACGCACGCACGCACGCACGCACGCACGCACGCAGATAGAGAACGACAGAGACAGCGAAAGAGGCAGGCAACCTCAAGATACATTATTAACATCCTTTGATTAACCATAATAACTGGTGCTCAGACCAGAACCACTGACTCCTTTATCATCAGCTCATGGTTTTCCTTTTGGAAAACACTTAGTACTGAAAAGAAACTCATACAGCTATGAAGCTCAGGTTTGCTTTTAGTTTGCCACTTGAGCTTTTAAGTCTAAGTATTCTGGGGCAAATAGATCTTTAAATTACTTAAAAACACCTCTAGGGTTATATCTAGGTTACCATCCTATGCCCCTCCTTGTAACTTTAATTAAAAGAAAACTGTGCTGACAATTGAGAAATGGCTTTTTGGCCTATGTTTGCTATTTTTGCTCCCAGTCATGTTTGTCTAGATTTCCATGTCCAGACAGTTATGGCAGGATTTAAGACGGTGGAGAAAAGAATGCACCTGATCTACAAAGGAGACCATTGAGTTGCACAGACCTACGCGGCTATCAAAGCACTGTGCAGCCAGCAGGCAACGATTAGCAGGGCGTAGCTCAAAACCACATCTCTCACTTACACACACATTCATGTACAAACACACACACACACACACACACACACACACAAACACACACGTGCAGACATACACGCCCACAAACCTCAGGTGTATCCACATTAGACACTCCCAGTCTCTCCTACTGAAAAGCAAAATAAGGGCTCTCGGGGAATGCAGTGAACCTGGTCGGCCAGCCTCACTGTTTTCTGTTTTCAGAGACTTTTACAACAAACATTAGGCCCCTGGCTACATTTAACTTTCACATCACATGACTTAAGACTTCTAAAAAGAAAGACTATGAAGCTCATCCTTTTCTGATCACATCCCATGCATCGAAATCTCCCTTTGGTTACGAAGCAATCCTAAAAAGTGTTAAAGGGATATTTTGTGTGTTTTTGAAGTGGGGTTGTATGCGATATTTATCCATAGTCAGCCCACAGCTTGGAAAAGCACAAACAAACTAACCGATCGAGGCAGCGGTAGACCAGCAACTCCTGTGTTGTGCAAGGTAAAATTACTGTTTTTTCAATGGAGTTTGGTTGCTTTGGTGAGAGCACAGATAACAGCTTCAGTTTACCATCGGAAACATATACTGTATATCTGTCTCATGACGAGGTAAACCGGCAACGATATTCTAAATATACGTATATTTTTTTAGGTGGGCCTTTCTTTTAGGTAGATAAAATAGCTTTGTTCACAGCAGTACATTGCTTTGGTTCTAAGCGGTAACTCCTATCTGCTTCTTCAAACTGGGGGTTTGCTGACTGTCACCTACTGTACGTAATACACTGACTATGGATAAGTAACTCATACAACCCCACTTCAAAACACCCAAATTATTCCTTTAATGCTGCCTAACCTAATTGTACTGATATATTGTATATAAGTCTTATGGGGCCTTTTCTTTAACATGTTCACAAGAAAACATTTGTAGTTCCTTGGCATAACATTGAAAAACACAAACTGATTAAGTGTTTTTGACAGGGGACTGAGTCAGCATCAATTTTTGTTGCCAGTGGCATAACAAACAGTTGTGTTCTTACAGCTTCAATGCACAGAACAATTAGTCACATGTCAAAAATACAACCAACAAGTTCCACTTGAAGGCAGCATTATGTTACATAATCAGTTGTTAAAATCTAGCCTGATTATCCGACTGAATTGCCATTTAATTTCAATTCTCTAATCATTGTGTTCATTTTAACTTGGGATCCTAGTACCATTTTGAATCTTAACAATACAAAACAATAGGTGTATGCTTTTGGCCCGTGGCCCACCATTAAGTTCCAGTTTTGGCCCTCCAAGGGGAAAAGTTTAGTGGTCTAGTCTATTTTTCATGGCTGTACTGTAGCTAGGTATGGTGATGTGCCCGTTGTTAATCCCATCTTCAAAGCTCTGATTGGGCGAGTGCTTCTCCAACCGGTTGAAATAACTGTCAGTGGGCATAACTCCACACCTATTTGAATCACTGAACACCTGAATTATTTTTTCAAGAGGTAATCATTTTTTTCTAGTGGCACAACTGGTAATATTACATATAAAGTGGCTTGAGAATTCCACTGTACCTAAAACTATTGTTATGGCTCATTTAAGTGTTGATGAATATCATTTTTCTTATAGGGACTGATTTCATTTGAACTATAATTTACATCCCATTGTCTTTTTTTTTGGTGAAATTAAACCGACAACACATGTAGGAGAGCTAAATGCACTAGCTAATGGTCAAATATAGTACTGCTCTTCTTGCCCAGTGGCTTCAGACTGGGAGGAATTTGGAGAAATGTTTCTATATGGTTCCCAGAGGCCCTCTGTCTGTCTGCAGTAGCAGCCGGCGACCACTCTCCATTACCCTAATTTGGCTCTCCAACGCTCAGCATCGATAGTGCCTGTGACCTTGGAAGTGTGTGCACAGCAACGGACAAGAAGCCAAACAAATACATGAGGAAGCAGGGGGTGATGTCATCTACAGCACGGCAACACACTAGTCATAGTCCCCCCCCCCATTCCCAACCGCCATCCAAGCACAAATAGTTTTTTTGCTACTTCAAAGAGGAGGAAAAACAGTTTATCAGTTAACATGCCAGGGTGTTTTTGGATGGTCTTTGAAGGAGGCGATAGTGGCTGTCATGGCAGTTCATTGGCTGGAGAGGTCAGCAGGCCACTGTTTTTTTCTAATTACAGCGTGACCTGCCCGGGCAAACACATTCCTCCTGATTTTCCATTTTGCTTTCATACCTTTAACATCCTTTTGTCTGTGATCTAAATGAGCCCCTAAGGTGTCGTTTCTTTATGCAGATGTGTATGCTGTCACCCGTAGGATGTAGATGTTCATTGCCTCACTCCTCTGTAGTTGACTTTGATATTTTTCCAAGAATTTAGAGGGTTGTGTTTTTCTCATCTATCGCCATTTCTCTGCGCAGACACCGACCCATGCTGTCACAGAGTCTGACTCAGAAAAGTCTGTGTGGGTGTCTGTGGAGACCTCTGTTCAGTCTGGGGCTTCGGGGCCCCTTTTCTCTCTCTGCTGTCCCTGCACTAGTCTGTTCTGCATTTCTGAACACAGAGACTCTCTTTTTTTTGTAATTGTGCCTGCAGATGAATGTCTTGCCATCCTTAGCTCACGAGGGTTTGAGACAGGCTGAACTAATGACCTCGGTTCCTTTGTGCCCACCCTCAAAAGAACAGGGGATGGAGCTTTAAATTGCGAAGCGGAGCAGTTTGCGCAGAGTGCTCTATCTTCATATTTATACCTATTAGTTTAAAGGTGGCATTTCAAGATCAATCTGTAGTTGAAAACTGTATTGGTGAAGCTTTCTAATGCCGAAGAAAAGTGGTTTAGAGCAGGATAGTAATTGGGGTGCATTTTGCCGGAGTTTTTTAAGAAGCCTGTTTAGTGTCAGAGGGGGTAATTAACTTTTTCTTACATTATTAATCAGGAAATTAACAAATCAGGATAGCGTTCACTTACTAATGGTTGAAAAAGAAGTTCTTATCAACCCTCTAAGTGCATGAAATGAGGCGAATGTGATTGATGCTAAACTCGCACAGATTCACCATTAACAAAGATTTTCAAAGATGGTACAAAGCTGCGAGATTTCCCCCGGTCCTTGTTTGCTTACGGGATTAGGCTCTTTGGGAGGATTGGGCAGCCTTTGTGCCACATCCTCGTCCATTTAACGTTACTGAACAGGCTGTTGTCCAGGGGTTAGTGGTGTTCTCATGACCTCACCTGGCCCTAGCAGAAGCTCTGCCTAATGATCTGTGCTAATGGCAATCCCAAATCTGTTGTTAAACCAGATCTCCATGGCAACATAGGACTCCAGACCACATTGCACTTTTGCCTGGAAATAAAGTCCATCTCTGTCTTAGAGCAGCTTTATCCATATTGTTAATAGATAGGAGTCAAACATTGGAAGTGGAAAGCTCCAAGACTGAGAGAAATCTGAGAATGTGGGACAAAACCATTTCTCATCTGGCTGCATTTTTGACTCCTCCACTTTGAAGCACAGTGGCCCCAGAGCTGTGTTCACAGTGTTAAAGTGATTGATCATAGCATGGACAAGTGTCCTCTGTAATCCATCATCCATCTGTCCTTGGCGTAGACTGTACCAGCTGTTTGTAGAGGACATTTATGCAATTAACCCCATGTAAAACCCATGTGAGGCATTTTATGGTTACACTTCAGAAGCGTCAATGCAGATGATGTAGCAGTGCCACTGCCACAAGGCCTCAATTAAGGCTGGGCGATATGGCCAAACTCGTCTATTCTGATATAGGTAATTTCATATCTCGATAACAATATAGTACATATCTTGATATAGCGTGTTTTGGGGTTATAGTCTGTATGAAATAACCACATGGTAAAGCCTATTTTTGTATACTCCTGTGTGAATTAAATACTTGACAAATGAAAAGTATTTTATAATTTTATTAAAAGTTTGAGTGCAAAATGAACATAACAGTTTCAAGTGAAATTATAGAGACAAAAAATAGGCCTAGCCTATATCTTTTCTAAACAGGCCAGGGACAGCAAATGTAATATGAATCAAAAAAACGCTGATAAATGCATTTTACAGGGCAGGCAGCAGACATTAAGTCCCTTAATGATTATACATAAACATCTTTGTCTGAATCAACTGCATGTAAAGCCTACATAACCTCACTGATTATTATGTCATTGGTTATAATAACTGAGGTTAGTATCATGTATAGAATGTAAAAACTCATGCCAGGTACTTCTAACTCAGTTGAAGAGTGTTAAAGCACAGACAAACGGCTGACTTCCTTTGATTATGATTGGTGGTGCTGGACTAAGAATGGAAAGAGGAGGTGAGAGGGTGCATTTTCCCTTTAGTGTGGGAGTGAACAGTGCGCCCCACTTGCCTAGAGTCTGGTACTGAGGAGGCCTGCGGAGAGACATTCATACTGGGACCTCACACACAATACTGCTAGCATGAATATCAATAACTCTCCAACCGGGACTGTCAACAGTGGATATGCCCTAATTTATTCTAAATCTCTGATGAAACAAGGTCAAGCCCTTGGCAATTCAGCATGGCCACTTGGTTCATTTAGATTTTCATGGATGATCAAACGTTTGCATTAATGTGCTAATGTCCTTCGTCTACAATATGCCAACCTTAAATCTAGAAAATAGTGTAGCTGTTTTCACTCCTGACAACACAATTATTTCCCATTTTAATTGTCCAGGTTTTTACTTATCTCTTTCAATGCTGCATTTCAGTGGTAGAAATACAGTAACACTCTTCCTGCATTTTGTTTAACTTTGAGAACACTGTACTCTGCAGCGGCCTTGAGCTCGATTGATGGCGTGGACACACACATACATAGTAGCTTTGCAAGATCCCACCATCAGTATACTGTAGTTTCCAAGTCTTTGTAGGATGGACCAAATGTGTGCAATCATGAGCTAGTATTGAGGATTTTCATGATTATAGCACACCTGCTCTTCTCTGCACAGACTGTTCTCAGGTAGGTCAAGCAGTTCATCGGTATTCATAGAAATATCCTCTTACTCAGTGAGAATGGTCTAATTAAAATCTGCTTGGCTTGACTTTTGTACTATTATGTAGCACACAGTATTTCTCCTCTGACAGTCCCCTTTATTGGCCTCCTTACTGCTTCCCTGTCACAAACCTTGAAATAAAACATGGTAAAGATACTGTCTGGCACATATTTTTTTCCCCATACCCACTTAAATTGGCGATTTATGAAGAGAAATGGGAAATGTCATGGTTCCTGCCCAGTCCTCCTCCTCCTCCTCCTCCTCTTCTCCCCAAGACACACACACATACCCCTCCCTGTCAGCCTCTCCTCCCCTGGGGCCGGTGGGGAAGGCATTCCAGAGCTCAGGCCACTGCAGAGCTGTGCATCAGAGGAGAAGAGAGAGACAGACACAGTCTTAGTGCTTTGGATTCAAAACACTCTTCCCTTGCCTACAGCATCTTAGAGTTTGCATAAAGCAGCTAATTTGTTCTCATTATCAAGTGCATATGAATTTGAGTCGAGGGTTTCAGAGCTGCAGGAAGTGTTCCTGTTTCTGACAAGCGAAAACTAAAGACCCTGTCAGAGTTGTTTTCTCTCCTCGGGGGCCACCAGCATCGATGAGTAATCCTTTGAAAACCCGTAAGAGAGCTGCTCTGGACAGTTGAAGAGTTAATGGAATCTGATTGTTGCAGACAAAATTGACATTTCGTGGTAGAAAATATGCCCACAAGAGGGTTGTGGAGCAGTCTGTTAATATACTTAACATTCAATAAACAGAGAGTGAAAAGAAAATGAAACGCTGCAAGGAAGAGATGTCACTTTGGTTGCCTTTTATTCCCCTATATACTTAATTCTGCACCAGCAATGAAGCCAGGCGGACAACGACGCGCGAGTTATACAAGTGCAAACAAAACATGTGACAAATGTGTTGTAAGAGAGCTAACACACTCTGTTTGCTTATTATTCATCACTTAAATGACTCTGTGTTTTATAGCCTTTTGTCAGGCTGCCTTATGCAGTATTTTGACTGTTCCTATGGCTACTGCTGACTCAGTAAAGTGGTCTCAAATTAGAAAGACCTCATGGGAAAAACACTGATGCCTCTTTCACAGACTGTATGGCTTTGATTAACAGAAATTTAATTCTTTTTTTTAAGTTCTTAAATTATTTAGTACATTTTAAACCAGACAGATTTGCATCTTATTAACATATTAGATCTAATTTGTCCTTCTTCATCATAGACGACTTGTACTGAATACCTTCCCCCACGCTGTATTCCTCGTTGTCTGTCTCTCTCTGCTCTCTGCGGGTTGCTGTGTGTTAACCATGACAGCTTTTGTGGGACTGTCACCCCGGTCTCGGAAGTACACAGGGACTCCACATTGGCACTCAGTCTAGCGGGAGAATTCCCCCTTTGGTGGATTGTCCTATGGTCATCGTGCTTTGTGTGTCGACTGAAAGAATCTGCATTAATTATAGCCTTTCTTCATTTTCTCCGTGGTCCACAAAATTAACTAGGGAGAAGTTAATAGAGTATTTGTGTGTGTGCACGTGTGTTTGTGTGTGTGTGTACAGTATATGTTTATGGATCAGCTTGTTAAAATAGACTTTTCTAGTATAACCAGCTTTTGTGAACATAGTTTGCACTAGTATTCTGCGTGGCAAGCCAAGTGGTTTGCATTGAATGCTACAGGCAGTGGACAAAGTAACAGAAACACCACTGTTCCTCTCTTCCAAAGTTAGTCTGTCTTTGACATATATCATCTTTCCTACATTACGTAGTCTTTGGAATCTGATTTCCCATTCAGACAGGCACAGTGATGCAGGTCAATAGGTCAGTGTGCGTCAACTAACCCTCCTACCCTCTGCTCCTCTTGTGTTAGACACAGGCCGCCATTGTTCAACTTTTGTGACAAGTTTTCTGTGAAATTGTTGTTATTTTATGAGTGTTTAGGTGTCATTTAACTGACTCCCCAAAGAAACAGAGTAACAGAGACATACGGCCGAGTGAGCGAGCATGCTTATCTATTCTTCTTATCTATTCCGTTGTACGTTATATGGAGAAAAGTGAAACGGAAACTTAATTTGGTAATTATGTGATGTAAATCTGTGTACTAACATGGTTTAGCAGTGAAGCACTGGAGTCTAACAGTGACAAACTGAGATTAAACTGAGATATCTGTCTTTGATTTATCATGCACGGCAGCTGGATTCTTGCGATATCATGAGATCACACAAAAATCCATCTTGTCAGGCTTCAATTAATGTGTTTGTGTCCGGCTCGTCAGACAACAGACAAATCGGCATCTTGTGAGTAGATACTGCAGCTAGGGGCGTGGCTTAGGTGTGTAAGACCAGAGACCTGGTGAGACTGTAGCGTGAGGTGACACGGAGAGGCCACTCTTTGTTCTAAACAACAGCAAATGTTACAATAGCATCAGTTATATCAGAACTGGAGAGTATTTCTTTATTGAAAGAAGAGCAAAGAACGGCACTGAAGGCAATGATTTTGGCCTTCAGTAAGTTTCGCATTCGTGAGTTTGATTGACAGATGACTCATCCAATCACCTGCCTTTTTGAAAGAACCTGCTCTTTTCCAAACAGTTTCCAATGACAGCTTCTCAGATGGTTCTGTGAAATAAACCATCTGACAGGGTCAGGTTAGTGGTTTGGACCAATCAGACCAAAAATCTTAATGAAAGCTACACCAACCAAAAATCCAGACTAAAAATCTACATTTGACTAAATATTTTCCCAGCCAAATTAAATTGTTTACAGGATATTCAACCTCCATTTCCTTTTTAATACATTTATTGTTCCAAATATTTTTTCTTTACAGGGATTGTATAAAGGTGATAAAGTAAGCCCATGAATATTTGATGAGAGATATGAGTTTACAGTTGATTAAAATTCCTCCTCGGCATTGAGGAGTTGCATTTTTGGTCTATGGCTTTCTTTCAGTAACACTCTTTGACTTCTTCCCTGGCGTTTCGGAGAATACTGCAATGCGTTGAGTATAAACGCCTTTGTGCATGCTCGTAGCACGGGCGCCATCTGTGGAGGCCTGTGCCACGCAAGCATAAACAAGGTGTAACAGTTAGGTGCCAACTTGATTTACTTCAATTAAAAAAACACTGAGGTGCCACACACAGCCCTATTTGCGACAGAGCTGCTATATTGTAATGTGTTTCTGCTATTTTGTACACCGCCTTTAAGTTTTTTTTGTAGTCTGGCATAAACCCATACAGTCTACCTCAGGGTTATATCATTTTATTGGACAGATCAGGCCTCTGTTGGACAATGGAGAGAGTCTGTGTCTTTCGGGGGAGGAGGGATTGCATTCCCTCACAAGGAGTGACAGATCACATTCCACCGCACAGATTTACTTGAGAGGTGAAAGACATCATCCAGATTTATACCCTTGAAAGACATTTCAAAGCATTCAGCACTCAATGTGCTAGCAGGGGGAAAGGGAGGATGCTTAGGGCATGCATGAAAAGAGAAATGGGTTTTCTTTGTGGTTGACTTTTATTTGATGAGGATGGTCACTTTGCTACGTAGCCTGGACAATCGTTCACTACATATTGTAATCAGATTACAGAAGGATGAAATTCATCATCAAAAATATGATTTTGTGCATTTTCAAACAATGAAAATACCCTCATCAGCAAACAGTTGCAATTTTATGTTTCCCTTTTTATGCAGTTTAATTCAAAGTGCAGTGTTTCCATCTTTTTGACTGCAGATGTAGGAGCCATAGAGACGGAACATTGGTTGGAATAAGCGTTTAAGATTGACTCACATTGACCTGCTCAAAAAAATTGATTTTTACTTTAATGTTTATTTTTCTAAATCAATGTCTTGAAATAATATTGAACCGTTTTTTATGGGTTGGCCATGTACTCATGGGCTCTGGCCCTTCACTTTGATGAGGAGGAAAGAGCATGCAAGGGACTGTAATCATTTTTACATCATCTCGGGGCAGCACTGTATAATTAGAAAGGGTTGATTTCCTTGACCACAGCAGGGTCTGAAATTGCAGGCCTTGCCCCAACCAGGGTTTAGGAAAGTAACTGAAATAGCACTGGCGAGTTTCTGTCCTTGTGTCCCTCTGCGTTATAAAGTGTCGGTCAGATGGCAGAGCAGTCACCGTGACACACTGCAGGCCATTCACCAGCACTTGGACGGCCAGCTTTTATGTGGCGCCTCTTGTTTTCAGAACCAACTACCACAATTACAACTCTGTCATAATCTCTTTAGCATGCAATATGGCTAAAACCTGTATCAGCCACGACCTGCTGTGCCTGCAGCAAGTGAACACTCCGCTGGACGCTTTTACTGTTACACAATGTAGCCTTTAGATACTGCTAGTTTTGTGAAAATAAGTATAGTAGTACACGGTTTCTCTAAGGGCATCTGTGTCGCATTGCAGCAATTATCATGCCCACCACAGAATCACAAATAATACCAATTCCATTATGATATCTTAAATGTATTTGTTAAATGTCAGGTTGCGCATGAATGGAGAGCTAGTGCTGCTGTCACAGGAATTGGTCTTTTGACTAGTTTGACAATGCAGAAGGTTAGCATTTCTCCCAGTGTATTATCTGAAGTTAAATAATATAAAAAATCTTCAAATCCCGCACTTATGGGCTTTATCATCTTCATTTTGTACAAAATATATCATTACTTTACTTTTTTAAGTATTTTTGGGGGAATTTTATGCCTTTTATTCAAGAGTTAGAGTAGAAAGATGACAGGAAGTGATGGGAGGGAGAGAAGAAATGACATGCAGTACAGATCCCTGGCCAACACAAACAGGGGATGTTATGGTTTATGGTCATGCACAAACTCTAGGACCACCAGGGTGCCCCTAAATATATCGTCATTAACTTCTGATTAGGACTGTTAATCGATTAAAATATTGAATCGCGATTAATTGCATGATTATCTAGTTAATCAGCAATTTATCGCACATTTCTTATCTGTTCAAAATGTACCTTAAAGGGAGATTTGTCAAGTATTTAATACTCTTATCAACAATTGAGTGGGCAAATATTCTTGCTTTATGCAAATTTATGTATATATGTATTATTAGAAATCAATTAACAACACAAAACAAAGACAAATATTGTCTAGAAACCCTCACTGGTACTGCATTTAACATAAAAAATATTTTCAAATCGTAACATGGCAAACTCAAGCTCAACAGGCAACAACAGCTGTCAGTGTGTCAGTGTGCTGACTTGACTATGACTTGCCCCAAACTGCATGTGATTATCATAAAGTGGGCATGTCTGTAAAGGGGAGACTCGTGGGTACCCATAGAACCCATTTTCATTCACATATCTTGAGGTCAGAGGTCAAGGGACCCCTTTGAAAATGGCCATGCCAGTTTTTCCTCACCAAAATTTAGCATAAGTTTGGAGCGTTATTCAGCTTCCTTTGCCACAAGCTAGTATGGCATGTTTGGTAACAATGGATTCCTTAGGTTTTCTAGTTTAATATGATGCCAGTATCTTCTTCTAGCTTTAAAACTGAGCCCGCTACAACCTAAAAATTGTTGCGTTAAAGAAATTAGTAACTTTTACAAATTTGCGTTAATGTGTTATTATGGTGTTAACTTTGACAGTTCTACTTGTGATTAGTTAATTTAGTAATAAAACCCTCAATCTCACACATCGGGAAACAGTTGTGTTGAATGCCTACCACAGAGAGAACTTAACTTAGATTCCCTGCATCATATCTTCCATATCACAGTCCTCATTCAGACACACTCACTTCCCTAAGGACCCTTAAAAGTGTCCGTATCAATGGGGGTGCAGTAGTAGGTCCCACTCAGGTCAGGGTGATGGCAGGTCCTGGCCTTGACTAAGTGACCTTTGGGTCATTCACAGGTTTTTCCATGTCTGGAGGCATGCAGAGGTGTCATTGCAACCTTTCCGCTTCCTGTCTCTGGCATTCTTCTTTGTTTAGGAGCCTTTTAAAACACAGAACAGCTTTGTGTCCCCCGTGGCGAGGCGGAGGCGTGGAGAAAATGGGTCTCTGTTTCTGATTAGACCGGCAGCCCAACAACACTCATTTCCCTGCGGAGAGAGGATGCTAATAGCAGCTTGCCTCTTGTAGTTGAGTCTTCAGTGATTTCTGCAAACCTCTGGCTGCAGACAGGCGTCAGAGCTAATCTGCTGAAGTCTTCCCAAGCAGCACAGTCCTGAAAAACTGAACCAAAGCTAATTGTCATTACTGTGGTTCCCCACATCTGCAGTTGTGATTTAGCTGGCTCTGCTGACGTATGGTCTGTATTATTAGTGAGGTATTACATGTTATCTTGAGGTTGATAATTCATACATTTTAATTTGTGGCCGTGATGAGTGGGCAACTTTGATGCCGCAGAATAGATGACTTTGCCGTTTGCTGGCTCCGTGGCTCGAATGGTCTTTCCATTCAGGTTTGGTTCTCAGCAAAGCAAAAGCTGTTTTTTCCATCTGGGGCTTGGACTCCACTGAGCCAACTAGTAGCCAGGTTAAGTCATGTGTGGAGACTGTGGGGAGCCATTTCTGTGAGGAGAACAGTATCTCAATAGGTGAGACAGAAAAAATGAAGGGAATATCTACTCCTAAGTAAGTTTGACAGCAGAGAAAGTGAACTATAGCTGCCCTGAAAGGTCACAGTGACACCATAAGAGGAATCTGCTGGCTTACATTGCAAGCTAGCAGATTTTTGCACACCACCATGACTATTTTAACAGGTTTTTCAGTTTTAAATTCTTTGTGATTATATTCACACAAGTATGCATTTACCCCCACGTTCATACAGATTAGATGCAGAATGAAATGTGGATGTCTTGATGACCCCTAAACTTATCATATTGTGCTTGAAAGATTAGTCGACAAGGAGCAGAACTGTTGTGATTGCCTATGGTGGATTAAGGCAAATATCCAGGAGAAGTAAAAAGGATTTTTTTTCCCCCCTACAGGTGAGGTTTTCGCCTTTGAGTCATAGTCCTGCAAGCTTAGGTTGAAAATGTTATGAATCATGGATGCAATTTGGGCTCTTCAAGCTGCTCAGTGTTGATTAGAATATGTTGGACTTCACATGTGTTCGGACACCATTAAGAACTGCATTCTGAATACCAGGGTAGGATTTTTGTTCTATCTTTGTAATGTTAAATTTAGTGTTAATGACGCAAAATGTAACGGGCAGGGATGTCACAATACCAGAAAACTAGTAGTCGATACCAATATCAGTGAAATTCCACGATTCTCTATACCCAATTCGATGCCGAAGTAAAAAACAAAAGTAAGACAATAAAACGAATGAACTTCACTCCTTTATGTTGAAGTTGAACAGATCATAATTCCCTCTATATTATCTATTTTATATTGCTGTGAAAACAACTCCTCTTTCTTGCCAAAACTACATTTTACAAGATTACATTTGAACACATCATGAGAACGTTAGAATTTGCCTCGGCCCAATATTCATTTCATTTTTACTGAATAGAGCCTGAGCATCATAATGTAAATCAATGGCATCTCCCGTGTTGAAATCAGCTGGACAAGAGCTAGTTAACGTAGCTGTCTAGCTCCGTGCAGGGCTAACATTAACTAGCTCTCGTCCTGCTGATTTGAACATGGATTTTATTGTTCATGATGTAGCATTGTCAGGGAAAAAATAGATGTGCTCTGGTGGCGTCGACAGTGAGTCTATGGGCCCCAGACACATTTTCTTTTGTCGACGGGACGCCGTTAGCCTCGAGCCCTGACTGTTCCTGTGGTACAGTAGAAATTTGAGTGCTATCACATTTTCAGAATTTTGGCATCAGCTTGGTACCAAAGTACCGGTTCTCGTGACATCCCTATTGGCAGAGAGTTCAAAAACAATGAAAGCTTCATCATTCCCTTCTTATAATGTCACCACCACTTGTCCTTTTCTTCAGCCTTGATGTCCCTTTTTTTTTGCTCACTGTAATGTATTTCTTCTGTCAAGGCAACAAACCAGTAATCTTCAAAATAAGTATCATATTAAACATGTATGAGCCCAGCTGATGGTGGTGAGTGCTTGTTTTCCAAGTTGGGATTGATCAACATGCTGCTGTGTTCCTGCAGAGAGAGAAAGAATATGCATGGAGACGAGATGAAGATGAATGACACCTGCATGCGAATGATTGAATTCATTAAATGAGTTTGATGACACATTTCAGTCCTGAGTAACTACAAATACTTAACAAGGGACAGCCAGCCAGCCGGTTTAGTGAAACACGTGTTATCTTAACTCAGTGGTCAATGACACAGCAGCCTTATTGACTCCCCTAACTGGATGTCCTTCTCATGTGCCCCGATGGCATGAGAAATACTCACTAGCCCATGACCCTGGGTTTAAATACATATTATGCGGCCCTGTGTTTTCAAGGATCCAGGTTTTTCCCACCTCCACCAGCCCATGTTTGTTTGCGGCCCCTAGCAACCTATCAAGACTTATCTCTGACATTTTTCTGGCATGGCAGAAAAGAGTGTAACTTGTTTCCACCCTCGAATGAAATGTTGACAGCAAAACCACACTGCAAGATGTGGGTGGTCCAAAAATGTTTGTGACAGAATACCCTTCCCTGTCAGAATCAGCAAATAGTCTTTCACATGCAACAAAGTTTTAATCATGTGTTAGTCAGCTAACTCACATGGGACAGTTTTATCATGCGACTACAGATAGTGAGATAATACTTGCCATCTATTTAGGCTCTTCATGAACCCCTGCAGTCATACACAAAAGATCAGCAAAGTGGAGATCGAGGAACGAGGACAGTAAACCTCCCTTTAGTAACATTGAGCAGAGGCAGATGCGGCAGTGTTTGCAAACAGGACAGCTACAGTAAGGGCAAAAAAGAGGGGCAATGTATTGACAGTTTAAATAAACCACCTTATTGCAAAAGGTGCATTGGATACTTATTGCACTGAGTATATCATGTGAGTGTAACATCGTAATTTAAGTGTTCTGTATTGGCTTCTTGAAAGCTGTTTTCCGTTTAAACAGGAGATGCATAGTTTAGTTTTGATCAAATCATTACAGGAATTCTCAGTAAGAGACCACTCTGCTGTACGCTGAAATCCACCATTATCCCCGCTGTGTAAGCTGATTTCTCTGCCAGCCTGTGGCACCTGCCTTTGTAACACGCTTGCATAACAGCGAACTGAATACCTTGAAACTATATGAATGTAGAAAGTTTTATAATGCGGTGTGGAATCTGTGAAAACTCATTTGATAAAGTGATAAAAAATTTGTCATTAAGTTAGAATCAACACTTTTGCTTTGCTCCTGAAAAGCTTTGGGTTTAAACATTTTCACCTGATAGCTATGGTATGTCTGTTTTTATACATACTCAGAAATGGCATCCTGTCAGAACCTCGCTGCTTTCAAAATAAGGTTTGCCAAGGTTTCCTCTGAGGTTTAACATTCCTGGTGTTCAGACTCAGGATGGTAGTAAAAGTAAATGGTTTGGTACATTGTGTCATTTGGGTCAGCTTCAAGGTCAGTTTGGTCAAATGTATTTATCTAAACAAAACGCTTCTGCAAGTTCTGGTCTGCGTAAATTACAATAAATTGTTTTTCTTAAAATTGTCCTTTGGAGATTTATTTAACATAAATCAGCTCTTTGGATCAGAACACTACAAAAGCCACTTCCAGGGTTCTCGTTGGGGTCAAAGATTTTCTACGTGACTGGAAAAAGTGTCCAGCCAATGGACTCTGGGCTGAATTTGTTTCCTCAGGCACAGTCTGACTGTTATTTGCTAGTATATTTCTGCTTGTTAAGTTCTTAAAACAGAGCAGAACCCTAAAAGTTCTGCAAAATCAGCATTGTGAGCTCATACACAATCATGCACAATGCTGATTAGTGCCTCAGTGTTTTAACAATGTTGTACCATAATAGCACTTCGGTGTAAACAGGTTTAAATGTCCACAGAGCTTCATTTCCTTCAGCCTTGAAAACTCTGCTCTACACAAGCCACTAAAAAGCTCTCGCACAGTAAGAGAAAAAGACAAGCCGACATAAGTGTGTGTTTTTTGTACTGCTCAAGGTCAGTGCATACTTAAGTAGCAAAATGTAATGACTCTGCTTGTCCTTATGTCATTACATGAGGTATTACCAAGGCTGTAAAATCTGTAACAACCTTGTGGTTCTCCTCAACAGGTGATGTCCACAGCCACAGTGCCCAAAGAAGATTCTCACCGGAGGGAAACCCTCAATTCCAGGGGCCTGGCAGCGGGCCCCCTAATATCCCAGATGATGTTTTCAGATTAAGCCTCGCCAAGGGCGTGTCCATGTCTCTTCCATCCTCACCTCTCCTGCCACGACAGTCCTACATGATGCCCTTGCGCCCCAGCAAGAGATCACCAGGTACTGGTTGTAACTATATATTGATCTGTTCTATATGGTTCCTGATGTTGTAGCTGTATTGCCATTGGGTAAAATACTGTGAGGCCCGAAGACAAACCAGATGTTTTTATACATATAAATTCAATTTGATCAAGTAATACAAGGTGAAGTCAGAGGTCTGTTTGTGTCGGACGTCCAATAGAGGAAGTGGGTGAATGTGTGCGATGGTTACCATGCAGAGTTAGCAATCAGCTGGAATAGCGGTAGATCTAGTGAGAGCAATACCCGCGAGCGGCTCCTATCGCCTGCTTAAAGCTGGAAAATTGGCATTCATGAATATACAACAAGCTAGATTATTAATACCCGCTAGAAGTAAATGTTGAATGGTTGATTGAGAGCAACACGAGTGACTCTCAACGTGTGTTTGAAGAGCCAGAGGACCGTCACTGTGAAAATACGGTAGTAATGTGTTGTTTATGTGCTCTAGAGTCGGACTCTCCGTGCTAAGGATGCGTTCCAACACGGCCGGAGGTATGTTGATCGGTATCAATCCGATATCTGATGAGGGAATTACGTCTATATCTGAAACCGATACCGATATTGGATAGGATCGTTCCCATCTCTATTCTGTACCACTCACCACCATGTGTATTAACATAGACAAGCTTAATGTGCTGCAAGCATTTGGGTTAATCCAATTCTTTGCACACTATTTCAGTGTCATAATGGGAGCTTCATTTGTCTCTATGGGCGTCATATAAAAAATTATATCCCTGTCTACCTTTAGGTGTTTTTGTAGGATAGTTAAACATCTGATAAGAGCTCTAGGAATAACGGTCCCTCTCAGCCTTAAAACACTGCTGCAGCTTTTAACTTAAACCTCTCTGAAACATGTCAAACTATTCTGAGTAAGTGTCTGAATAACTTTTGGAAAAAGGGGATAAAGTAATAGTGATAGCTGGCCCATTCTGGATTCCAGCAGTTAGACCGTGAGCTCAGACTGGTTGCAGAGGATTGCTTTTGTCACTTCATCCTTATATTTGATCACCTTGTGTCAATGCAGAGGTCTCTACAACTGCACCGCGTGTTTACACTATACTGGCTGGTAATGGGCGTGTGTTTACACTGGATCTAATTGTCAATCCTCTCCCGGGCTCCTTCTATCCACCATGTTGAGAACATGCTTGTCAGCAGCTGTGGGGTGCTTCAAAGAAGGGGATACCTTTGTAGCTGAACTTGTCTCAACCTGAGTCTTTGTATTCTGAAGACTTGGCAAAGAGGAGTGAAATCCTTAAAGTGGTCAATGTGGCCCCACTCACATGTGGCACTCATCTGTGGGCTATCTGGCCTTTGTTTAGAGTGCTTGCAGCTTTGATCTGTTTAGTGTAAAGATGAGTTGGTGGGAAGGGGGTAGTGTGGTTTAATCCCTACGCAAACTTGTGTTGTTCAAGTTCACAACTCTGTTAAGAAGTTGTCGTTTAGCTGCTCAACTCCAGTGTTTAGATTTAGGTTTAAGTTGTTGTTTTTCACTTAATTTTTAGTTTGTTTTAACTAGGGCTGCAACTAACGAGTATTTTCATTGTTGATTAACCTGTCGATTATTTTCTCGATTAATCAATTTGTTTTTTGATCTATAAAATGTCAGAAAATAGTGAAAATTTAATGAATTCATTTATTAGTTGATAACTAATTGAATGATCGTTGCAGCTCTAGTTGTGTAAATGAGCTTTCTAATGTGAAATGCCATATTCTAATTTCAATTACAGATTAGGATGGAGATATTGTGTTTGCTTCAGTGTTTTACTTCCCAAACCTTATTATTTTCCACAATTCTCATCACATAATTCAAAACCCAATATTAAACTTGCACGCCTGAAATTGCGACGCAGTGCATTGTGCAAATGTTCAGTGGAAAAGCAGATACATAATTGCCCAATCCCTAGTATAGAAAAAAAGAGGTAAATCAAAGATAAATACAGTTTATAATAGCCAAGTAGAGTTTCATCTGCTCATCCCCCACTCAAGTTAAAGCAAATCTATCCAACTACCTGAGGTGATACAGGATTTGCGATGACCGTTTTTAAACCCAAAGAGAGTGTCGATGAAATGTACATTTACAGACATGACGGGAGCGAGAGATGAAGAGAGAGAGAAGAGGGCTGGGTTTGTGAAGGTGAAAAGGGCCCTGGGGAAGGGGAACACTCATTAAAGGCATATTCCCACTCGGGGTGCTCTGAGGCATGGAAAAAGGGGGAAAGAAATGGACTGACAAGATGGGATGTCACGGAGGACAGCCAGGGAGAGAGAGGGTAGGGGGATGGTTGGTAGGCTCTCCTCCACTGTCCTCACAGGTAACTGTGAAAACCCGTAGGGGGAGAGTTCACACCTCCAGTTAATAAACACATACTGCAGGAAATGTCTCAGCTCTGCGACGAAAACAACACGGGTCATAATGCTGCATTTTCTCTTCTCGCTGAGCCTCAGAAGCAGCGTAGTGTACTCAATTTAAGACTCATCTGTGTTGAAATGAGCGTGAGACGATTCATTGCCGTTATGCAGATGTTCTGTGAAATCGTCAGTGAGATTAGTTCAATTTGATTCACCTCAGATATCAAGCAGGAAAGCTGTAATTATTGGTACCATTTCATCCTTTCCATATCCATTTCATTACCATTTTCTTTTACTTAAATTTGCAACAAGCTCATTTATATAATGAGCTTGCGTTTAAATGTTTGCAAGATTTTTCTAACTCTTAAGATTAACAATATTCTTAAGACCATTTTCTAGATACCAACCTAGGTCTTTTGCCTGTTAACTAGTTTAGTTTTTTTTTCTCACACTACCCTCATTTATTTATACATGCAGTAAATCCATCAATGCATTCTCATCTATTTGTTCTCCTCCCCATCCAGCCAGCGCTGATGCAAGGGGGAAGTGGTTTCACAGATTCAGAAAGCATTTTGTGGCTTGGCTTCATTTCCTGACACATTGGATAATCTATCGCAGTTTGGAAGGCTCAAACTTAGCGGTTGTTCTTTTCATGAAAACTTCACAGAGGGGACAACAGAGAAACATTGAGTTAATTAGGAGTGTGACGGATGCCTGAGCCGCAAAGTCCTGGTGGCGTTGAGTGCCGCAGCTTTGATCAGCTAAGCCCAGAGCTTAACCATGAAACACTGCACCCTGACATGTGTTGAGCAGCACCTAGGCTTTATAGTCTTAATAGTTTACAGGCACCCCGAAGGCCCAGGGAGGGATATTTACTGCAAGAATGTTTGTCTGAATGGACCCATCTTGCTCCAACCCAGCACAGGTCAAAGATCAGGTATTTGTAAAACTTGAACCTCAATCTTAAGTGGGTAGGATATAGGTGATGACACAAGTAAATTAGGTCTTCAGGTCTTTTTCAAAGGTTAGACACTCCCTGCGCTGCACCTCTGACAGTCTCCTGGGCATCTACACAGTGACCTCCTGTGGTTGTGATAGGTTACTGTGCCATTGGGGGATTAATAGCATCTGTTGTCTTCAAGGTTACACTGCTTGGTGAGTTGCGTGTGTGTAAAGATGACGCTTATACAACATATATACAAGCAGACTGCATCCCTGAAGTATGAGGTGGTGGACACAAAGGTGATTCTGCATGTCCATTAGATGTGTGACCTTTCTGTAGTCACATGACAAAGCTGTTAGCCCCATGCTTCGCCTCCCTGCCAGCCTGCGAGGGATCATAAAACAGCAATTCATATTAATTTATGGCTGTCATGGGCAGTGTATCATTTTAATTAGTATATCTGGAATGAAGCCACAGGGGGAATTGTCTCTGGCAGTCTGTTGCATATAGTGAAATTAGTTAAGTGGATTTTTCTTTGATGGGGCGGCGCATTGGCTTTGCGGTGGTTCAGAGGCTGATTCGTTTATTGATCAGCCAAGCAGGTGTGCAAATCACCACCGGAGAGCACAGCTCACCATTCCGACATGATCTCTCTATCAAAGGATCTGCTTTTCCTGCCATCCAGGAAGGGTGATGACCCTATTGGGATTGCTCTTTAATCGGTACAATCCTGCTGTGCTTGTACACGTAGGCTACATCCACATGAATACTCCGTCCAGATGAGTGTTGTAGTAGGGCCGTTTTAGTATTAATCCCCATTCATACTACCGCGCCTGAGAGCGCATATCACACGACCCATTCACGTACACTGGGCATGCACGTGCCAGAAACAGTAAGCAGCGCGGTTGGTTGTTCAGTTGCAGAAAATATTACGAAGGAAGAACAGCAATGTCGAGAAGTAAGACCAGAGACTTTCTTACTGCAGCATTATAAAATGCAGAATTTAACTGCACAACAGCTGCGAGCATAAGCAACAAGATCATCAGCGCTTGTATCCAAGAAGTGAACGTGGGTGTCTGCATCATCGTTTCCAAAGGTCTCCGTTTCTGCCCGTCCAGACTACAATGCATCCCTAGAGTTTTAAAACAGAAACGCAGTCAGCAGCGTTTCCCAACATCTCAATTTCAGGGGCTCGAAAACATCAGAGTTGTGTGGACTCTAGGCATAGACATAGCAAAAGTTATCCGTTTTAAAATGAAAACGTATTAGTGTGGATATAGCCGTGGACCCAATAGGCCAATCTGAAAAAAAAATCTCTGTGGCTTTTAACCAACTTTTGGCTTTGTGTGTGCGTGCATGTGTGTGTGTGTGTGTGTAAGCCGATCAGGTAACTACTTTCACTGACAGTGTGGTCGGATGCCATGACCTCTTTATTGCTTATCTCCTCTTTATCTCTGTTTTGTGGCAGCAGCAGCCCGGCTGTTCACCCAGAGCACACTGAATGCTATACATTAGTGGTGGTTAGCTGCACAGTCTTTACAGTGTGTTTTTGTTGTGGTTATTAACTACCATAACAATTTTGAAATGTCTGTGTTCTTTGAGATTTTTTTTTGGGGGGGCAGGGGGGGAGCAGGGGTTAAAGCTTTGGAGGGTATTAACACAGCAGACCACATAACACAACACAACACAGAAAGTCATTTGGTGGAATTTCTCCATGGATTTGTGTGTTTTCACTAAGCCTCGTAGTTACAGAGGAGTCATTAACAGCATGAGCAATTTCAAGGATCGCGTCTACTTAAACTGAAACCGCGACGTCAAACACCAACACTCATATAATCCCTTATAACTGTAACTAATTTCTCCATAGCAATATTAACTCTGACATTTTAGGGCTGTCAATCAATTTAATTGTGATTAATCACATGATTGTCCATGATTAATCGCGATTAATTGCAAATTAATTAATCGCACATTTTTAATCCGTTCAAAATGTACCTTAAAGGGAGATTTGTCAAGTATTTAATACTCTTATCAACATGGGAGTGGGCAAATATGCTTGCTTTATGCAAATGTATGTATATATTTATTATTGGAAATCAATTTACAACACAAAACAATGACGGATATTGTCCAAAACCCTCACAGGTACTGCATTTCGCATAAAAAAATGCTTAAATCATAACAAACTCAAGCCCAACACTTGACTATGACTTACCCCATACTGCATGTGATTATCATAAAGTGGGCGTGTCTGTAAAGGAGGGGGCTCATGGGTACCCATAGAACCCATTTTCATTCACATATCTTGAGGTCAGAGGTCAAGGAACCCCTTTGAAAATGGCCATGCCAGTTTTTCCTCGCCAGAATTTAACATCAGTTTGGAGTGTTATTTAGCCTCCTTGTCGACAAGGAGCCCGTTACAACCTAAAAATCGCGTGTTACTATAGCATTAACTTTGACAGCCCTAGCCAAATCATTGTTTGATTTAAAACATGTCATCTTAGCATTATCCTGTATGACTACAATGTTCATCCACTAGCATCCTTCATCTCCTTCCACATCACCAGATGAGTGCAATTTATTTTGCAGTTCTGTCAAGAGGATAGGAACTCTCTTCAAAGCCAGTTGTAGCCCCTTTGAGGTGAGCTCTCCTGAAGTCAACTCCGGGGTATTGACAGTAACCAGACAGCCCTGAGGGAATATTGATGCCTTTTTTGAGAGCCGAGCAGTAAAAGACCTTGTGATGCTGCAAGGACCCTTTGAAAGGTTCCTCTGATGAGCACCCAGTGAAAAGTTCTATCCAGTTCTCCACTTCACTGCGCTTCGCTACACTCCGGCTTTGGCTGCTTATCGCATGCAATCCCCTTTTTCATCTGCAGTGTGGAATCCCAAGTCACCTACTGCCTAAGAGTCTAACACTGCTTCTTCAGTCAGTCCGTAGGATCAGGCTGCCCATATGATATAGTGGTGTATCATACTAGATTGTAAATGGTCGGGGCGGAAAGGAAAAATGGGGCTCACTTTGCTTTGCTTGAGTTATTGTTGTTACCTTTTTGAAAATGTATGACCATGAGCACAGTGGAGCCGTAATACATAATTCATAGCAGCTTGTGAAACAGCATGTGTGCGATTAGTCATGACTATTAAACATGTAGTGTTTGAAAAAGATTACCAGTCTCTCTTTGTGGTACGGTGCAGACATTGAATTAACCAGGAGAGGATAATGGCATTATGTCAGGCTGTGAATAGGGAGTGAATCATAAATTAGCATTTGTATTTTAAGTTAACAAAGCATGATGCCTGTAATACTTTCTTTGCAAGCATAATTGCGTAAATATTAAAAGCTTGGTGCTGCTATTAACAAGACCAAGTATATTTCACGCTCTCCATAACTGAGTTTGACATGCAGCACTCAGAATACCAGTCCTCTTCTCATATATTATTTTTCACTTTTGAGTTGAAGAATGACATTTTGGAACATAAAGAGGGCTGTTGTGAGACGGCTTTCATTCACAAAGAGCGCACAGTGTCTTATTGAAAAGTTGAAATGTGAAGAAGTCAGAGTCCATCTCGAAAGAATGCTGGGAAAACTCCTTGATCACTTCCTATAACAGCGAACAATCCCCTCTTTCACTGGCATTGACTGGACACTGTAAGTTGTTGGTGATAGGTATTCCGCTGTTTGGCATGTGGGTATGCGTGTGCGCATGTGGCTGCTGAGTGATAGCTCGCTGGTCATGGATTCCTGAATCTCACAATGAATACTGGCGAGTAAAGAGTCCTCTGCAGTCACAGCTCGCCTGGCTGCTTTACCCTAGGGATACTCTTTTCTCTCTGTTTTTCTCCCTTTAACCCATCTCCCCCTCTAGCTTTTGTTTGCTTGCTTTTCTTCCCATGTATTTAACACGTGTACTTGCATACATTTACACATATTTACTGCACATTGATGGTGAGTAGCTGATCTTTTCAGTGCTCAATTTGCACTCATGGAAACATTACTGTTGCAAGCTGAAAATATACTTTTGATAGATAGATAAAAAATCTATTCACCTATGTATCTTGATTTTTTTGTTTTTACGATTTTGAAATCGATTCTTTAATGCCAGAATTGATATATTGGCTTAATTTGAGTCTATGTGGAGGTAGAAGGAAGTTACTGCTTTTATTGTTGTAGTCTGAGTAACATGATGTCATACCCGTTCCGTATCCGTCAACCAAAACAAACTGCAGCTTGCCGCAACAAGGAAGTACAAAACAGCGGAGGGTCGGTGTGGATACGACCTGCACCCCCACATTTTAAATCCCAAGTGATAAACACTACACATACAGTGAAGTATGGAAACACTTTGGGTTTCACACATTGCCAGGAAAAGCAAAGCTAGACATCATGGCAGCATGCCAACTCTATCATGGACAGGAAAAGTTATCGTATTACGGTAACGTGCGGTCAAGCAAGCCGCAACTCGCATCTCCGCGGTCAAATCGGCCGACACTACAACTGTAGAGCACCCATATACTGACATTTATGGTAAAAATAGTCAAACGGAGCTGACCATGGATGTGTAAGGAGAACGGAGCTGACGGGGAAAGCTAGCGACGGACTTGGCGAAGTTAGCGGAAGTATACACGCGTGACATCTCTGACTACATACATGCTGAAAATCATTTGAATGTATTCATTTAGATATTTTTTCAAATTAAAAGTCCCTAGAAGTGTAAGAGTCAACTTTTTCCCGTGGTCTAGCGTTAAAAAAGTTAACAAAAATCGCAATAAATCATAATATCAAATCGCAATACTTGTTGAATGGCAAAACATATCGGAATCGGCACCCAAGTATCGTGGTGGTACCGAATCGGGAGATAGGTGTATCGTCCCAGCCCTACTGATTATGTGAGCCTCATCTTTTGAGGTTCCCTCATACAGTACATATTGAGTCAGCATATGTTACAGCTGAACAGTAAACGCAACTGTAGCAAAAATATATTAAGCATTGGTTAAGAAAATAAGGATCAACTACTATATACTCAAAAATAATATCACCCTGCTCTAAAAGGAACCTTCTTGTTTTCCATGCTGTTATTTTTTAATGTTGCAACCCCCAAACTACTCATAACCACCCCAGTCTCTCTCTTTTCTGTCTCAACATACCTTTTAATCAGTCCTGTAGCTTCCCCATCGCTTTAATGAGCTCTTGTCTGCTTTTTGGAGGACATCAGGATGAGATATTTCTCATTTGTCCTCTCTGTGTGGGGTACGTTCAGAATACTTGTTAATTGTGTACCAATTAATGTCCATTGTGAATAGATTAACACTCTGGATTTTAAATGTGATAAAAGTGAGAACACGTCTCATTTCTGCCTCCCTCTCTCTCTCTCAGTGTCCTTCAAGGGTCACACATCTGACACTTCCATCTCTGCGACCTTTTCATGCCTGTTATAAACTGCAATTGCTCATTCGTCAGTGCTTCCATCTAGAAGGGCAGCGCGGTAATGGCACCCTGTTAAATCTTGAGATTAGATTTTGAATGGAAAAACAAAACCCCCGTGTGCTTTGTCTGTCATGAGCTGATGCTCAGACATCAGAGTGTTGCTGAAGGACCTCTTCTCTGTATTATCAGCCCCTCAGATGTGGCCTAAAATTACCCTCGATAGCCAGCCACGTGTTTGTCATTTCATGTGTGGATCCCGTGTTGCTCTTGGCGCTTTGTGTAAACCGAATCTGAACTTAAGCATATGGTTTAAATTACTCCAACTATGCCCCCCTGTTGTTTTTAGATGAATTACACTCAACGGATTATATTTAGCAGTGCGCTTTCGGTCCAAGATATTTACCTGAACTAAGTGTGTCTCACACACAGCCCTCTCTATCTCCGTCGTTCCACTCTAATTGGAGCCGTGTGACTCCCGGGTAATAGGTTGTGCCTGACCATCCACAGATGAATGGAGGGTTTTCAGGACAGACTCTTTGGCTTTGTCTGCCAAATAACAGGCTGACATGGATTGCTTTTGTAGATGCATCACTAGATCAGCCCCCTTCAGACTTAGACCTCATCCATGTACACAAACCAAATAGTCTATAACACCTCACATGTGTTGGAAATCCAATCTTTAGATTATAGTGCGACTGCATTCGGCTTTGGGCTTTTACTTTGACTTCTGCTGAGAAGCAAGAGAGCACCAGTCTGCAGAGGCAGGAACTCTTCTCGGCTATCAAAAGCACCATTCCTCACTATGCATTTCAAGTCGCATATCCATAGATGGCACTGTGCATCAAGATGACTTTGACTCTCATGCTTGGTTTGTTGCAATGACACTTCCAGATCATTTCCCCTCACATGGCTGCTGCTGTAACTCCCCCCTTCTCCCCCCCTCCTCACCTCCACTTTTAGTATCTGTGGCCAAGATCACAGCTGCGGTTTAAGAAATAGTCCCATCTGACTCCGAGGATTTTTTTTTTTTTCCTGGAGGTGGGAGGGACTGGTTATCAAATGTGGTAATAGGAAATGGCTATCTGTGTTCTGCCATCTAATCTTTATGTTATGACTGGGGTTACACATACAGTCATCTGATAACTGGAGTCTGGAAGAGGAGGAGGAGGTTTGGAGTGGGTTACAGTAGGTCAAGGTTGGAGTAGCATGGAGGAGTGGCTCAAGGGGAGGCATGCTGTTGCCGTTCTCTATGGATTTATGGATCTAAATTATACAGTCACCTCCTGTTTTCACATTATTTCCTGCAGTTGTTTGTATGCTTTTGTGTCTGGACTCTGGATTTCCTTTTTACACCAGAAATTGTGGGATAGAAGTAGAGGACTTGAAATGTGCACGCAGCTAGTTGCTCGGGAGATGTTTGTTTCACAGCTTAGTATTTAGTCTAGTGTCTTTCCTGGATCTCCTGCACGTATAAACAATTATACTCTCTCTTAGGAAAGATTAGTAGGCCTTTTGCTACCACTCAAAGACTATTTAGGGCAGATTAAAAGGCAGTTTTTTTTACAGAATATGTTTTTAGACAACTGGCAAATCGCTTTGCGCACACAAAGATGGAAATGTTGCGTAAGGGGCTGCGTCTCTAGTGGGGTGAGTATCTCAGCGGTTTAAAGTTCGGCACAGTGAGCAAGCATTTTTTTGTGGAGCTGTGGGATTTTCTAATTCTGTCACGGTGAGAGCAGAGGGAACAGAGCAGCCAGCTAACCTCGACTCCTCACTAAAGACAAAGACGGTCCTCAGAGGACAGTACCACTGTCCCAGATACATCATCTGACTTACAGCGGGGACACAAGGACCTTAATCTATCCATATGGATCTTAATAGCAATAACACGGTATACTTTAGAGTGACTGCTGATCACAGATCAACAAGCAGAAAAACTTGTTTGAATACTCCTTTTAAAAGTTCATTACGAGGCTAATTGTTGTCGTTTCCTGCTGTAGTTTACATTCCCAGAGCTGGCTGGCAGTGTTTTACTGGGAGGCTCTGGTCATGCAGACGATATTCTGGGTTGTCAGACAGACCAGAGCTGCTATCAGCGCGGGGAGCTGTCTGAGAGAGTGTGTGTGTGTGAATGAGTTTATGTGAGCCACGGAGTGCAGCCAAGCCTGTCCAACTAAGACACCACCGCCTCTCATCTCTAGTCCCATCTGGAACACGTTAATCCAGCGAGAATCTCTCTCTCTCTCTCTCTCTCTCTCTGTTCTCTCTCTCTCTCTCTCTCTCTGTCTCTCTCTCTCTCTCTCTCATTCTCCCTGTGTCTTCGGTTCGTGCTAGCAGGTCCAATCAGGAAGCCCAAATATGTGGAGAGTCCTCGCGTTCCTTCTGATGCCATCGTTTCAGCGCTGAGGAAGGTGGCTGATAACAAGGAGTCCTCACACAATGGTGAGTTTTGCTTTATTTGTTCACTTCTTGTGTATATGTTTTTTTTTGGAAGCATCTGAAAGTTGAACAGGCATAAGATTGAGAAACACACATATTGTCAGCTGGAATTCACAACCTTGCCCTTCATACTGTGATCAGTCTTCATGTGTTATATAGAATATCGTTGTTCATGTCCATGGGGTCAGGGATAGGTCTCTAGGTAATTTAAGGGTAGCATCAGTTCCTGCATGAGTGGTCCCTGTAAGTACCAGTGCGTTTGAGCAGTGTTCCTTCATGTAGCCTCTTATACAAACACACAATAGTGCCGTGTTTATTTTAAATTGTGTGTTTGGATTACAGAGGAGTCAGTTTTCCTCTGTGCGGGGACACATTGTCTGCCCGGAGCACTGGATCTGTTTCATAGGAAGACCTTAAATTTCTCAGTAATTGTATACTGTATGTGTGTTCTTGCACGTTTCTGTGAGGTGTTCCTTTAGTGTTATCCCCTCCTGTGTTGGGCGTTATGTGTTTGTGTGTGTAATGTTCCACTAAGTGCTCTGTTTTGGTTTCCAGCAGAGCGGGGCAGGGCTCAAATTCCTCTCATTGGCTCAAGCAGAGTTGTAGGATGCGTTATCTTTAGCAAAGGGCAACACAGAAAGTGGGTGCCCTCTGATTGTACACGGCTCACATACGCAGACAGTAGTAACCCGGCGCAGCCCAGTCACTGTTGACTGTTACATACCGAGGCACGAGGGTGTGTCTGACATTCAGCTGGCACAGAGCAGTGTTTCGGCTCAGAGCGGGCTACCGGCAGGATAGCGGACCCCAGATAAATGTTATCTCATGACAGATGGTGCGCTGGCACTGTTAGTGAGCTAATTGTATGAGCTGTATACTCCAAAAAAAGTTTTGAGAGACCTGGTTTGTTTGTTTTTTGAGTAGAAATGTACGGGTAGAATCCATGTAGTTGGGTTTGTCCATGGTGCAATGTGTTTGAGTATACCTAATGCAAGTTGCACAAACAACACCTCTCTTCCCCTTCTCACAATCACTCGACTCAATATTCCCCGTGCATTTTCCTCCTCTGCAGACCTGAGACCCCCCTTGAAGCACATGTACATAAACATACACATTCACATGCCGGTGCTGTCTCAGAAACAGCCCTTTCAAAGCTTTCCCTCCTCCCTCTTGGCTTCCCAACACAGAGAAAAGAAAAATAAAGCTCAAGGTTTGTGTAGACAGAAGGACTCTTGTTGTGGTTGTTTTGACCTTGTGTACTCAGTGCTTGCTTTTATTTAAATCCATGTTAGGCTTAAATTACTCTTCAGGCGATATAACAGGCGTTACTATCTCACACGTATGTGACGGTCCTACTGACCAAGCCCTTTAGAGAGTATTTTTGCACAGAACCATTACACCGCTTCAGTCTCAAACAGAGAGAGTACACAAAAAAAAAACAAGCCAAGATGATAAATTGAATTTTGCATTATGTTATTCTTCTGGTCTACTCCTGATGTTAGAGATAACAGATACATATCTGGTCAATTTATGGCAAATAAGAAATGACATCGCAGTCTCTAGGACAGTTGTACCCAGCCTAATATAGTACATTTGTATTGCTTTTTGCACTGTTGGAGAGCAACAGCAAAAGTCAGTCTCTCCTTGAGCAGCTCCGGGCATTTAAGCCACTTTAGTTTATTCTGTAGCTTTGGTAGTGACCTGTACATATTGACTCAGCTCTCACAGAACTGAAGAAATAACCAACCTGTTGTTTAAGGTCAAAACAGCTACTTGTTATCGCTGCCCTGTACAGTCAGTTATTCAATAAATGTAAGCAGCTAGAGCCAGGAGAAAGTATCTACTTCCTTCTTCCCACATCCGTAGTCAGCAGGTAAAAGAAGTTTACTGCTGAGAAATTACAGGAATGCGGTAACTTACTCAACTAATTATGTACAATTAGTCGCTGTATAAATTCTAGACTAATGATGGCTAATTGTGATAGCCCAGCTGTTGTAGGATGAGGCCCCATGCATAGCTGACAGGCTTTTGAGCACAGCTACACATGCTATGCCTCTCCAGTCTATTTCTCTCCCGTGTGGATTTTTTTTTTTTTTTTGAAAGTTACACCACGCAGTTAGATCTAATGTCTGAGTTTGCTGTAGGCCCGTTACATCAACTGGATTCATTTGGATTAATGTGCGTCATACGTTGCGTTTAACAAGGACGTATCCGGTGTTCTTTTGTCAACAAAAAGAGCATCTTTCAGTCTGTGTTGTCTCCGACTTCAGAGATGGTAAACAATGCTGGCTTTTTTCCTTAACTACTGAGACCGGATGAGATGGTTGTTTGACATTGCAGCTTTTGTTCCAAGGTCAGCGTCAGCGCGGAATGTTGATACAGTACCGGAAAAATCGGAGCCGGAGAATCCATTGGAAGTTTTGCAGCATGAGCACTGCGTGACATTTAGGCCCCAGATAAAGTGAGTTCTTAGGAGTTATAAATGGCCTTTTTGTTGGGTGTTGTGCTGACGGATGCATCTCTTGGATGTCAAAAAAACATGCCTCACATCAATAGTCACATCTTGAGTGCAGCTGAGGCTTTTGCAGACCCTTATTTGTCTAAAATGGTGAATGTAATTGTAAAGATTTTTATGCAGTATCATTTTTGAGTGTGTGTTTCATTTTGGCCATGCTCAGATGTGATTTAAGCTTGCATGTGGAGTTTGAATGTATTCGTTTGTTCTTCTTTTGGGTCGGATTGTCAGCTTTCCAGAGCTCTCTGATGTGGACGAGCCGGATGGGCTGCAGGCTAAGATAGGAAACTTGTGTTTGACCCACGGTGGAGTCATCTCACTTAGCTCTTTTTGAGGAAGGATAGAGTTTCTTGTGCATGTGTGTGGATGCAATGTGTATTTTTATTTTTTTGTCCGCAAGTACATTCATGTTTGTTTATGTACTGTATGTGTGTGTTTGCGTGCTTGAGAGCATTTGCAACAGGCGACCAACAAGTCCGCCTGTCAAAATTGTTTCAGCTGTGGTCTCAGAGCTCTGTCTCTGTCAATCAAGACCGAGCCTCGGGTCCTGTCCTCTCCCGCAATTACGGCTCTCTCTCTTGTTACAACGCCAGTGAGACCCGGGCCCAAGCACTTAGCACCTGTTTCTTCATGTGCTGATTATCTTGTCAGCGCTGAAATTAGGACCCGACTTGTATTGTTAAGTATTCAGTGAATTTACACCTCTTAAAACATCTGACGGTGGTATTGCTTTCACTTCTCTATCGCAACTGTTCTGGTAGTAATCTGACCATTCATCGTAAACTCCTGTACAATGTGTGTTAGAGATGTCATGATACTTATGATATTCAAGTTTCTTACCAAAAACTACATTTTACAAGAGTACATTTGAACACATCATGATAACATTAGAATTCATCTTTGCTCAATACCCATTTTTACTGAATAGAGTCTGAATAGAACGCATCATAATATAAATCAGTGGCACCTCCCGTGTTGAAATCGGCAGGACTAGAGTTAGTTAATGTTAGCTGTTAGCAGCCGGTAAGCAGCACAGTCCTGCACGGAGCTAACAGCTAACGTCAACTAGCTCTCGTCTTACTGATTTCAACACAGATTTGTTGTTCACAATGTAGCATTATCAGGGGGAAAAAAATCCAAAGCCTTGGTTCTCGTGACATCCCTAGTGTGTGTGTGTTACTCATTTGTTGACACATTTTGGAGACCATGTCATCCCTTTTGCTATTCATGGAACTATTATTGTAAATTGAGAGATAACTGTGAAAGTATTTAAAATTCTAAATGCGCCATTTTTAGCTGTCAAGTGTGACATTCTTCGCACAGCATATGGCTAAAAAATGTACAAGGTCTCAGGCTGCATGGAAGGACTGTTTTTTGCAAATGTAGGAAACCATGGTGTCACTGGTGACTTCTTTTTACAGTCATTTTGAATTGGCCAGTCATAAAACGGTGCAGATAATGTTAGATTATTCTTGGTGTCTTCTATGATACTGAATTGGGAAACGGGGACAGAGGGACGTGAGGAAGACTTTCCACTAAAGAAGAATACTAATGAATGCGGTGCGTCAGTTATGCATAAAAGCAGTTTTACAAACTGGCTGTATTTTGTACCATTTTATAAAGACTCAAACCCAGTTGTATAATCAAGACCCATTGTTACCAGTTGATAGAATTTCTTATGATATTTAGGCAAGCAGTGACTTTGTGGCAGCAGAGATGAATGGGCTGTGATTTCTTTTTTGGCTGTGACAGAGTGAGTCATATCTCTCTCTATGGCATTCAGGTTCATTGTTAATTTCCTTTTTTTAATCAGCTGCTAGAGGCTGAAACTTTACATGTTGTTTGTCTTTTTTCTTTATTTAATGATGAAGCTTCATTAATCTGTGCTGCTCGTCTCTTGAGGATCCTTACACCACAGCCACGATGCCCTGCGGGGGTGATTCGCTGCATGAAGAAGCTTTAGCTCTGTTGGTCAAATGGTTAATGAAATGCCATCTGTATCTACCGTTAGAGGAACAATAATAACAGCCAGAGTCATGCTGAGGTGTCAGTCACAACTATGATTACTATCCCCTTGCCATACCCGCACTCCGAAACCTCGGATATACTTTATTATCAACTGTCTCTGCTGTGATGTCTCATTGGACGCTCCATCTGCGCTCACAGCAAAAGGACATTTGTGGTGGAATTTGCAACAAGAGCGCTCAACGTGCTTCGGGGGGGCACGTCACCTCGTACCTCTGAACTCAAATGGGGAAGCAGGATGTATGTTCTCATCGAGGGTTCATTAAACAGGCTCCACTGTTGTGGTAATGAAACTCCAGCTGCTAATGAGCACCGGCTGGATTGTTTTCTCGGCAGGGAGAGAGAGCCAAGACAGCTCTGTGGAGCCAGTCTGCTCGTGGTGTTCCCCTCATGCCCCATCCTTCTCCCGCTCCTCCTCCTTCCGTCTTCATTCTTCTATCCCCGCACCACGCGGCTGCTATTTCACACCTGCTCATAAACTTCCTCAGGCAGCAGATAATGATGTTGTTTTCTTTCTGCCTTCTATTTGCTGTACAGTTACTGGAATAACAAGAAGCGGTTCCAGCTACATCCCAGTTTTTTTTTTCCATATCTCCAGGGTAGTGTAATATATAGAGGACTAATCAGATAATTTTCATCGGGTAGTCATTTTACTTTATAACTGCCCTCCATCCACATAAAGGCAGTCATTTTACCTTATGTCTACAGATAAAGTTGCTGTTGCCCAGCTGCCACAGTTTTATCATGCACATCACGGAATCATAAATAATGTCTTCTCCATTATGCAGTGTTAAACTGATTCATAAAGCTGTGCTAAGTGACAAATTTAGAACCAGAGATAATGTCATAAAGTCCTGTGAAGTCCAGTGGAATAGGACCAATTCATAATCTGTGTTGATCAAGATAAGAGTAGTTAATGAGAACCATTAGAGCAACGCTGCTGATCGACTACATGTATTTTATCCACTGCGAAATGACAGGAGGTGGGCCATAATAGAAAACACACAGTACCATGCCTACTTTCCTTCTCATCAAATAATTTACATCGAGGCAGTCTACAGCCGTTGTAGAAAGCTTACTTAATGCTCAATTGTCCATTTACTGACCTTTCATGGTCCGACTCTCCGAGCAGCTTTTTTAGTATTTTTCTTCTCACACACACAGCCTTCCAATTAGGACTGTATTCGTATAATGGGTTGTTATCCATCAGGTTAGACTTTTCAATTCTGCCTTTTTCATTGCACAGAAACACTCTGCAGAGTTTATGAAGTAAAAAACAGAAATGGGTAGGTTGATGTTGTCACAAATTCCATTTCCTTGTGCATGAGGAATGATAATTGAATGTGAATTTCCGTTTACGTGGTTGTGTTTTCTGTGGGATGACCGCGCAAGATAGGTGTTGTAATCGAGTGACCCTGCACAGAACACATCATAAATAACACACTGGCGCCTTTTTAGCTAATATAACTAATCTGTCAGCTGGTTGCTATAGCATACTATACTAATCGTGATCCATTGTTCCAGCGACACATTATTGGACCATGAAAACACTCAATTTTAAGATATGTACTGAGTAGGACATTTTCAGTTAAAAAATAATCTCCTACTTGATAAACTATGTTATGGTGACACTCTAAATATTAATCAAATATTTGGCATTTCTGTACTGCCGATACTGCTATATCTCTGTAAGAGAGTGAGAGTGAGAGAGAAAAGAGCACACACATGCCCGTAGATACAGTACGTCAACAGTAAAACTTTGTGTGGATACATGTGTGTGACTAACCCGCTGTGCTCCAGGTAAAAGAGCCAATGGGCATTAACATGAAACAAGAGCAGCTCTAATCTCTGAACACTGCGAAGGGAAGCCAGCAGGTCTGGCTTGTATTCAGCCCACCGTCAGGTTATCTTGGTAGACAGGTAGACCACTTGCAGTCAGAAGTGCTCCACTGCTGATAGCATTTTAAATCAAGAAACCATAGCAGCCCTCTTTCATGCTTTCCTATTCAGGAATGCGTGACAGCTTGAGAAACTGATAACCCCCAAACTGACCTCCCGTCTTTGGACTGTGTTGACATGTTTTTTTTTCTTATTTGGTATGGGTTGGAAAGTCCTCTGCTGATTTGTAGGTTTATGTTTCAATTAAACATGAGATTCATATGAGATGTGGTTCTTGACCTGGGGATGATTTCTATGTTTCATTATGTGTCTCAGATTGAAGATACTGTTATGACAGAAGGAACTAGAGAAAATAACCCTGGGACACAGTTGCTACACTAAGTTATAAAGTGATGGTTGTCTGATTTATGATTCAAACCATTATGTGAGTTCAGTTTCTTATTTATTATGAAGCCGGGAGAGGGGGTAATATTTCGAGAAAAAAAACCTCAGAATGTCCAAGATTTAAGTCATAAATTTACGTGAAAAAGATTAAAGTGGCAAGTTGACAAGAAAAACAAATTTGTGAGAGAAAAAAAATCAAATATTCCCTGAGATTATAAAGTCATAAAAAGAAGTGACCCTGAACACACTGCGTTACCATAGTTACACTGACGCTTTTAGGGGTGGTGCCCAACTGTCAGTGTGAAGGAAAAATAACACAGAAAAGGCATATGACATGACTGCTTGTGTCGAACCAGAAGATGGTGAATAATGTCCTCAGAGTCTGCTGAGAAGAGGGACATCTGGAATACCCTGCTTAGCCTGCTGCCTCCATGAGCCGGTAATTGAATATATGGATAGATGGACGTCCTTAGAATCCGCTACAATTACACTTGGTGGCTCACGTTATCGCCGTGTTTAACGGTGGCGTCTGTGGTGTGATAAGTTTGATCCAACCTTGCTAAGTGAAGCGGTGTGGTTCCTTGACAAAGGAACTCATAAATGTGTTTACAACTTTTTTCATGCAAATTTATGACTTAATAATCTCGGAGAATATTCAAGTTTTTTTTCATGTAAATATGTGAGTTTTTTTCTCGTAAATTTCCAACTTATTCTCGTAAGTTAATCTTACGCATCATAACAACGACTTGTATATCCGCAGTCCTCTGTCTTCTGGTTTTCCTTTTTGAATGACAAATACAGACTATCGCGACCTGCTGGTGTGGAGAGTTATTTCATCTCACGCAGGCGCAGAACGTACATGGTAGTTGGCCGTCGGCCGTAGTCACTGCGGTGCGTTCGAGTGCAAGGTTTTAGCTAGTTCTTTGATGTCGACTTGGTGTGTCCCCAATGTAGAAGCAATGGTGGCCCAAACGTTAGAGAATAGAGCCTGTGACTGAAAGGTAGCCGACTTGATCCACAACCAGGTGGGAGAAATCTGGCAGGAAAGCGAAAGAGCAGCATGTGTCCATCCCTCAGTACCACAGCTGAGGCGCCCTGGAGTACGACACTTAACTAATAACAGATAAAACTGGTCAACAGATAAGACTGAGGTTGTTGTGAGCAGCTTCTAAGAATGAAAATAAAGGTAAAGCAATAATTACAGATAACAATGTTTATTATTATTTATGTTTATTATGCCAACAGACAGTAAAATGGGAAGGAGTGATGAATTGGTGATAACATTCATAAAAGAAACTGGTCCCGGGGTTAACCATTTAACGGTACTCAACAATAGCCCTGTGGTGTCGTGTGTATAAACAGAACGAATGGTGAGTCACACAGTCCAAATCCATTCAGATGTGGTTGACAAGCTAAAGCCAAAGTAGTGTAATTCATAAACCCACAACACAACCATAAGCTTAACTCAGATTTCTCCTATGTTTTTATTCATAGATGCACGAACACAGAACGCGGATGACAAATTTGCACTTGCAAAGTGAAGGTTTTGTGTCTAGCAGTGGCTGCAGCTGCAGTGCGACTCATTTGTGTTGTTGGTATAGTGTATTGATTTGCAGAGAGACCACTGGCTGAAGATACTGTTATTGATGTGGCCCAAGAGCCTGAGTTTTGGCTTGTAAGTGCCATGTGCGTCACATCTGTCAGCCTTTTCTGTCTGTTGTTGTGGATTTATGTCAGATGCCTTAGAGGTCCATCACAGCCCCAGCACAGTTCCAGGGCTACTGATTGGTCCTCAGAGCCAGGAGGCTTTAAGTGGTTTTGAAGAACCAGTGATGAACATAGAACTGTGAAGAAGCACTCAATCAACAAACTGGATTCGTTTCTAAATGGTATTACATTCTAGCCAGAGCGGGCACAAATCATAGACTGTATATAATACAATATATGATATACAGTCTGTTACAAATACAGCTTTCTTGCACTGATCTATATGAGCTAATTTAGCTAATTTGAGCTAAAAGTTTCAGTTATATTGCATTTATTTTTTTCTCTTCTTCTTCTTCTTCTTCTTCTATATTTTGGAGTGGAGGAGGAAAATCTCTTAAGTCTCACAGTGTGTTATTCTACAAAGATTCTAGTCTTCACAAATCCATATTGTTTGCGCTTTTAGGCCACACCAGACCTTTGACAGACTCTCACAATAAAAAAAACAACCTGTCACTGTCTGCTAATGTACATTAGCCATAAATGTGCGATGAGTAAGGTGCCCCTTATAAAAACCTGGGACCAGTTCCCATTATCTGTACCCGTCTACTAAAAGTTGATTAAGCGTGCAATGTGTTGTTGTATATTTCAAATTACTATTGACCCACAACCGGCACTCAACATAGTTAATATCTGTCCACAGTTGAATTTAATAACCTTATGTTAATTCTTAACATAAATCTCAGTTATACTACCCTGTCCCCTTATGATGTTACATACAAATGATTTAGATTAGAGTAACTGGTGAGTTCTTTAACCTCAATGACAGAAAATACAAAGCAAATTTCAAAGTAAAGCAATGCAAAGGAACCACAGCATTGAACGCTTACATTCAAAAACATTGTTAAAGCCAGCAAAAAAAAAATAATTTTGAATATTGCTTCTTGTACATGCTCCTAGTTTTTACGATTTGTGCATGTTGTGATGGATGAGAAAAAGGCTATTGAATTATTATAGCTCTCTGGGAAGATTTAACAAGATGTGTGCTATAATCCAGTGACCCTGAATCTATAAAACTGTTGTTGTCGGCAGCATTCAGGCCTCAGCATTGTCTTTGCACCAGTGGTCTTAAAAGACTCCTCTCAAGCATTTACATGAGCAGGGTGACATTCCCCATAAAGAAATGATTTTCAATGGATGCTCTTGTTTACTGCACAGTATTTGCAATGGAGAAAAGGTGATGCAAGTAAAAGCAGCCAATGTGTGTTAGGTTAGCATTCAGCACTACATATATAAAAGCTTCAGTTTATTCAGCGTGAAACCTTGAGGCCTATTTGATTTGTGCTGTTTCCTTTCAGGCCTATACAATATTTCAGTTTCTCTCTCTTTTCAGTTTCTTTCTCTTAAAAGGTGCTTTTCTTAGAGGCGGTGCAACTGGCCTAAAGTCAGTGCCAACACAAAACATATACAAGACAAAAAGCAGGCAACCCAGTGAGCAGATGTGTCAAAGGGTTAACATAAATATGCACAGTCTCAACTTGGAGATAGGTGCTTGTCTGACATTATGTACAATACAAGTATCCAGTCTTAACACATTTTGTTCTTGTTGAAGGACATGGGCTCATGGCTAACATGTGCCGAGCTGATTCTCTTTTGTATCGAAGCCTTTGATGAATTGCTGGCATGATTTATTCTTCTCCTCTGTATGAAATTGCTCTTGTAGTTCTAGTAGACCAGCTGCGTGCATTTTAATCATGACTAGCGTAAGTTTTCAAGGAAATTCAAGAACCTTTGGTGTTCTTAAATTAGTGGTGAATTAGTTCTCACCATTTGTGCAATCTGCTTGATTAGACGTCCTTTCATATATATATATATATATATATATATATATATATATATATATATATATTTTAAAAAATCAGCTACTTTCAGTAATAAGACAGCTCGTCCAGATGTTGAAATGGGTAGAACTGCTCTGGAATCACTGCAGAAAGAAGCTTGCAGGAACACTGTAACGCATTGTTTCTAAGTTGCTATGCCGCAGGGTGGACAGCATTTCCTCCTGATTCTGTTTCTGACTACAGCATCAGTGAGATTCACCTCGCGTGTGACAACAGGCCTCTCTCAGTTAGATTTTGTCTGCATGCATTTCAGCTAACCCTCCATGCGAACCAATGCTCAAATGAATCTTGAAGCAGAGAGATATGACTTGTGGGAGTGTATTATGTAACAAATATGCAACTTGAAAATATGGTGTGGCAGTCAAATCATTGTACTGAATAGGGCATGGTAAAACCTAAGATGGGATATAATAACTTTATTTTCCCTTTTGGGAGTACAGCTCTGTACTGCTGCCACTGGAGGCTGGTTTGATATTGTATACTATCCTTACCAGACCCAATGTTCCTTCATTATTGTTGCAGTATAACTTTCTCTGACTAGTGGCAACAATAGCAGCAATGCTACAGAGAAGAACTCCCTATGGATAAGTGGCAAGACCTCCATGACAGTGGAGGAACAGATTTCTTACAGTATATATGTGCATTATTTAGAAGGAGTCTCTGGTGTATCACTTCTATTATCTTGATTACATTCACAGTACTCTACCAGGTTAAGAACCTCATACCAAGATATGAATTTCATTTTTCCAAGGACTGCATGTTAAGAGTTACTCCCCTCTCATTTCACTCCCACACTTTGCATTTTTACTTCGCCTTGGAAATATATAAAATGATATAAAAATGCCTCAAAGGAAGAACCGGAGAAGATGAGGCAGCTCCAATACCTCCAGTATGACAAGATCTAATTGAGACTCCCCCAAATTCTACAAGGACTTCCATAAATTACATTTAGAGTACAGCAGTAGCCAAACATGCTGTACCAAATTACCACATACAGCAATTACACATAGAAACAGAAAGTACAAAGACATTAAGACGAGTAAGAAAACATAAATAAGTGTATGGAGGGGTGGTGGACCAGCATGGCGGCCATCTGGATCCAGTAGTCATGAGTTTGGCCAAAGATAGGCCAATGGTCCAATATTGAAAAGTGTTTCTGCAACGTATTAATTTCAATTACATTTTTCTAAAGAGTAACATAGAACAACCAAAGAGGACATGTAACAGCACTGGACTTCCAGATGGCACTTATATGTTCATCATTTTAAGATGTCTAGTTGTCCATTTAAGAATGTAATAAATAACATATTTAACATATCTAATTATAAAGCAAGGACTCTGTCCGTCAGTCTGTGTTTCTGTATGTCCTTCGCATATCTCGAGAACAGTTAATCCGATCTACTCCACACTTGGCGGGTGTATTGCTGGGGACCCCATGTTAATACACTTTGAATAAACAAGTGACCAGCACTCTGTTCAGCAGTGGGGGTGGGGCTTCAGGGCGAGCACGTCGTCTGCAGCAGGCAGACAACTTTGACTTTCGCTGTTAGATGCTAGATAGTATATACTAATGTTACAACCAGCAAACTCTTCTTCACTTCCATGGAGTCAACAAGCGATGAGCGGTTCTCAACAGTGCCGCAAGCAGCACTTCCTTGGGGCCAAGCAAATCGGCCCGCTCTGAACGGCCACGTGCTCCAAATGGCAACGCCACAAATGGGCACTGCAGCACTAGCATGAATGAAGCCAAAAAAGCCACATTTTACAGAGTGAGGATGATTAAACATATATTTGTTATATGTACAGTAAAAAGACATTACAGGCACATTACGTATAGTAGTTTTCATGTGGAAACTAACTGAAGAAGTGCGATGGGGTAGGTGGAGACATTTTTGATGATATCAGTAAGATGTTCTTTACCTTCAGATTTCAGGGCTGCAGTGCTTGTACTTGAAATAAGATGCAGACAGGGGAGACCAGTTTTTAGCATTTTTGCTACTGACTTCAAAGTGGGAGAAAGTAATGCCTTGCACCATAAAGGCTGGCAAATGTGTAAAGAGATTTTTTTTTTTGATGATGATGATTTCTCTATATCCACAATAGAGGACAACACATTATCTTTGTCCGGGAATTTACATGCCAACGATTTATATGTGTGTGTGTGTGTGTGTTTGTCTGGTGGCTTGATTTTGACTTCATTTGGGTCTTGGCAGTGCGTTGTGCCATTGGACGACTTGTTTGTATTTAATCAGATTGACTGCCAACGTTATTAATATCTGTGGAAGAAAGAGGGTAAAGGAGAAAATGAAGGAGAGAGGAGGGAAAGGTGCTGACAGAGAGCTGTATAATAAGCTTTTGTACCTTGGACATCTGCCCCTCTCTCTCTCTCTCTCTCTCTCTCTCTCGCTCGCTCGCTCTCTCCCGCTCTCCCTCTCTCTCTCTCTCCATCTCTCACTCCGTCTGTTCCCTCTCAGGGAATGTTGTGACTCTTCCTTAATTACATTGCTACACCCACATTCGAGTTACCTGTATGCATGATAAAATGCTCTTTTTCAGTTTCAGCGCAGATACATGTTGTACAAAGTGTCTTATTTACTGAGTTTTATATTATTTATATATGCCAACAAGCAATATGTATAAACAAAAAATAGATTGCCAGTGCCTTGTTGATGTCAACCCGACCTTGAAATTGGTCTCTAAACAAGTATTAAGCCTTGAGAGTGAAGACTGCAGACAGTTTAAAGCTGTGTTAGAGAAAGCCCATGTCCACTCATTGATATTCAGAGGCTCTATGAGTGAGAGCTGTAAACAACCAGAAAGCCCTGCAATTGGCACTCTAAACACACAGTCTCTGCTTTCTTAACAATGCTAGACATTCACATGTATTCAGATTCTTTTCAAACACACACAGACACACAAGCCATAGCCCCCACCACACTCCCTCTCTCTTCCTCTCACTCCCTCGCTCTTCTTTCCTCCCTCTCTACCGGGTCTGCACCACATCAGCAGCAGCTGGAGAGTGCAGCACAGCATTTCAGAGCAGAGCCGGGGAGGGCAGGGCAGGCAGAGTGGCCCAGTGCGGGCCATCCAGTGGAGAGAGGGAATCTGCCCGCTAACGCTGAACATTTCTCTCTCTCTCTCTCTCTCTCTCTTTCTCTTTCTCTCTCTCTTTTCCAGAGCTACAAGCAGAGAAACAACCAAGCTCCTCCTCCCCTGCCACTCAGGAACTGATGACAAGGCTGGGCTTTTTACTAGGAGAAGGGATCCCGGGTACGGCACGCATACCTATGGACGACAAGAATGAAAAGAAGGTATTTCATTTTACTCCCTCCCCTCCAACTCACTCCCTCTTCCAACAGCAGCTGCTGTCACTGCTGCAGCGCACCGATAGAGAGATAGAGGAGAGAGAGAGAGAGTAAGGATGAGAGGAGGAGGGAGTTGTAACAGAAGAATGGATTTTTTTGTTGCAGCTTGATTCATTTTTCTCCCCCCCCCTGTGCATTATCTTTGGACGGGGATTTAGGAGGCACCTCTGGGAATATTTTTTTTGGCACAACAAACAACGGTAATTGTCAAACTGTTTTGTTCGAGATGATAAAGATGTTTTAAAGAAAGTAATCCCATATTTAAAATTGGCTGCATGTTGTTTTATTCTCTTTCTCCAGTGTGGTGTATGAGTCTCTCAGTAACTTGAGTGCTATTCCAGGGGCTCTTGAGTATGTAACAAGAGTGTCTGAGTCCCGGTCCCGAAATAGAGTTATGTTAGGTCTGTTCTTCAGTTTGTTTGGTTCTACTAATTAAGCTGGGGTTGTGTGAAGAGCAGAGCCCAGCACGCTACGCTTCCCTCACTTATCTCATGCCTCGGACACGTTTTGACACTGAACCGGCAAAAAAGGAACGTGAAAGAGACTTACAAAGTATTTTTATGAATCATGTTTATTCGTTGAGATGTGGGAAAGGTTTTTACTTTTGTGTGTGTGTGTGTGTGTGTGTGTGTGTGTGTGTGTGTGTGTGTGTGTGTGTGTGTGTGTGTGTGTGTGTGTGTGTGTGTGTGTGTGTGTAGGTTTGTGTTTTCAGAGCTTAGCTGTGGAGGAGCATGTTATTGTCATCTGTCAGCAATTGTCTTTTCCTCCACACTGCTGTTTTACAACATGTCTTAAACCCAGCATGTTGTTTTTAGTTCTGCCTGAACAGTAAATTATTAAATGTCAGTAAGCTGTTTGGCTTTTACTGTGATTTGTTTGGTGGCATTGGCTCTGGGTGCAGCCCTAGGGTGGAAATTGCCAGGCAAAAACTAAACTGGCATGCTGTCA
>CAKAOI010006065.1:0-27467 GCA_916701655.1 Sebastiscus albofasciatus | reverse complement strand
GGCTGTTGCCAGCACGGAGGCATAAAAAGATAAATCCAAAAATAGACACTGAGAAAACAGTCTGAGGAAATGACCACTGATGATGTCATCCGGGATAGCGCGGCGTGGGCTTGGAGATTTCAAATCATTTTTAACTGAAAACATGCCTCACAAAGTGAGTCCATGAAGTTTGAAAAGTTGCACTATGGGAAGTGTAGTACCGACATCCAGTGCTTTTTGAGATTGACCCAGGCTAGGGACTAAAGGCAGGATATCTCAGCCTCTGCTGTATCTAATCTGATGATTCTTTTTTTAACCTGTCTCTCACGAGACCCCCAACTCTCCTGAAAGGCAATATTAAAACGCTGAAGCACCCCTTTAATAATGTATGTTAAAATAAATATAAAAATTAGGGCTGTCAATTGATTCAAATATTTAATTGTGATTAATCAAAAATGAATCACACATTTTTTTATCTGTTCAAAATGTAACTTAAAGGGAGATTTGTCAAGTATTTAATACTGTTATCAACGTGGGAGTGGGCAAATATGTTTGCTTTAAATGTATGTATATATTTATTATTGGAAATCAGTTAAAAACACAAAACAATGACCTTCCTTTGGTAAGCTCAACTTATTTAAACATGGCTGCCGAGGTGAGGAATAGTCATTTCAGTAACAGAATATTGATTCATAACTGATCAGTGCTGCCTAGTTTGACCGTTTGATCGGAGTTTGCGAGTGATCGACAGCTGCTCAGTGACGGTAAGGCTCCAGCTCGGCTCTGATTGGTTGTTTTGCTCCGGGAGCACCGGAGGACACAGAGGCACATGATTTTTTTCAGATGATCCGTCTCATGCTCTACTGTCAGGATATTGTGACCGTTTTATTAAAATAACTTTTTTTAATCATATTTGCTCCAATTCTAACCACTGTCTTTAATTGCCAACAATCACAAATTAATCAATTTTTTTTTTTCTTTTCAAAATGTACCTTAAGAGGAAATTAGTCAGGTATTTAATACTCTTATCAACATGGGAGTGGGTAAATATGCTGCTTTATGCAAATGTATGTATATATTTATTATTGGAAAGCAATTAACAGCAGAAAACAATGACAGATATTGTCCAGAAACCCTCACAGGTACTGCATTTAGCATAAAACAATATGCTCAAAATCATAACATGGCAAACTGCAGCCCAACAGGCAATAACAGCTGTCAGTGTGTCAGTGTGCTGACTTGACTATGACTTGCCCCAAAAACTGCATGTGATTATCATAAAGTGGGCATGTCTGTAAAGGGGAGACTCGTGGGTACCCATAGAACCCATTTTCATTCACATATCTTGAGGTCAGAGATCAAGGGACCCTTTGAAAATGACCATGCCAGTTTTTCCTCGCCTAAATATATCGTAAGTTTAGAGCGCTATTTAACCTCCATTGCGACAAGCTAGTATGACATGGTTGGTACCAAGGGATTCATTGGGTTTTTTAGTTTCATATGCCAGTCACTCTAGCTTTAAAACTGAGCCTGTTATAACCTTCGAAAGATCGATTGTGTAAATGTATTAAAAAAATTAGTGGCGTTAGAACAAATTTGCGTTAACACGTTATTATTGTGTTAACTTTGACAGCCCTAATAAAAATATGACTGTCACAAAAAACGCTGGTTACGCAACATTTAATGTGAGATTATTTGGTATATTTCTATCCCTAGGTATCATTGACAGGAGCCATTGTGTAATGTAAAGCAGCACTGGTAAGACATTTCGAAAGCAGCACGCCCTGATAGCTCTGGCTTTACTGACTGAGTCACTACACAGGCAGGGAGATGATGAAACTCTTCTCCTAAACTCTCATCTGTTGTAGTTGCTACACTTGTCATGTCACATTATTAAAACTTTCTTTTTGTATAGTATGTTAAATAAGAATAAATCCCCCCTCAGATTCCACTGAGGAGTGTCTATTTGGTTTGGCTACTGGTTTCCATTTATTTCACAACAGGTATTAAAAAAATGAAAGAGATTTACACTTGCTTGCTAAATCATCCATCTCAGTAAAAAGCTTTTTGTCAGAGTTCCATTTAATGCAGGGGCAAGCTGAGGCTCTTTCCTGGTGCATTCAAGGACGAGTTGGCTGCTGAAGAGCGGTGCATTCATGAGTTGTTGGAAAAATAAAAAAGCCAACAATGCCGTGAGAAGAATCATGTGGATTTGACAGCTGACTCAAATCTCAAATGTCAGAATCACACGACAGCCAAAAGCACTCCCTGCTCGCAGCTTACCACGCAATGATAATATTCGATAATGCAACCCTGACCAAACATAATGGTATAATATGTTTTGAAAATAGTTGACAGTAATTTAAAGTACACATTTTGTTGTCTTTGGATGTTTCTTTACCATTTAACATCCAATGAGGTTCTTTAAAGATTTACATGTATACCGAGAGTAGTATACATTTGTAATAATTAATGTAGTTTTGCGGTGTACACTATGCACTTGAATATTTTCATTTTGTGCTACTCTTTACTTGTAAAACATTACATTTTAGAAGGAATTTGCTCCATTACATGCCTCCACTACAAGGCAGCTGTAAGTTGTTAACGTTTTCGATGCATCACCATGGATTAAGCTACCCAAGAGTATAACGTGACATTAGATTCAACACAACCTCCAGCTAAATTAAAATGTTACTTACACATTAACATAATTCAGCATTTTCTAGTATACTGTATATGTATCCCTATATCTCAGGGATATACTTTTGAAACTTACTTTAATAAATATCTTACCGCAAATACATTTGAAATGCTTATTATATTATATATCTTCAAACTGTTGAACATTTATATTAGGTGGATCCAATCTCTATAGGAGGAAGACTTTTACATAAATGCATACATACATACCTATTTTTAAGACTGAGTGCACAACACGTGCCATCTCCCTAGATACACATGTAAAGGCAGGATAACTTGACTTAACTTAGAATGCCACTGTTAAGGACATTCTGCATATCATGATATGCATTTGAAGCTTTTCGTGTGTTATTTCATGCCACATCAGTACCATAAAACGGTTACAGTTATTTTTAGGCAACAACACTACAGTAACAGCTGCAGTTAGGTTTAGGCAGCAAAACTACTTTGTTAGGTTAAGGAAAAACATCCTGGTTGGGCTTAAAATTAGTACGTTGTTAACAGACACAGTTAGGTTTAGGTAACAAAACTACAGTAACGGTCGCAGTTATGTTTAGGCAACAAAACTATGGTAACGGTCACAGTTAGGTTTAGGCAACAAAACTATGGTAATGGTTGCACTTAGGGTTAGGCAACAAAACTTCAGTAATGGTCATAGTTAGGTTTAGGCAGGAAAACTATGGTAACGGAGTAGTTAGGTTTAGACAAAAAAACTTCAGTAATGGTCATAGTTAGGTTTAGGCAGCAAAACTATGGTAACGGTCGTAGTTAGGTTTAGGCAACAAAACTATGGTAACAGTCATAGTTAGGTTTAGGCAACAAAACTACAGTAATAGTCGCAGTTAGGTTTAGGAAACAAAACTACAGTAACGGTCACAGTTAGGCTTAGGCAACAAACCTACAGCAAAAGTCATAGTTAGGTTTAGATAACACAACTACAGTAACGGTCGCAGTTAGGTTTAGGCAACAAAACTACGGTAACTGTCATAGTTAGGTTTAGGCAGCAAAGTACTTTGTTAGGTTTAGGAAAAACATCATGGTTGGGCTTAAAATAAGTACGTCATTAACAGTTGCAGTTAGGCTTAGGCAACAAAACTACTTTGTTAGGTTTAGGAAAAACATCACAGTTGGGCTTCAAATAAGTACGTAAACTAAGTAAAATAAGTACATAAACAAGGACGGAAAACACATCACAAATGTCACTAACGTAACTTCAAAAGTCAGTGTGTCTTTTGGTTTCACATGAACGAACCAGTCTCCTGGGTTCCTGACCCATCTATCTCCCTTCCCACCCACCAGTAGTCTCTCTCGCTTTTTATATTGCTTCACTTGCTCTTCCTCACTTGCTCTGAGCGTAGCATATACACGCGGATGGGTTAACATTGCAGTCAATAAAGACTGAATGGCGCGAAATGACAGGCCAAAAGCAGGAACAGCATTGTGATAGCACGCAAAACAACAAATTTGTGTGTTGGTCATACTCCATTTGGTGAGACCAGGCTGCAAGGTCGGTGACCACACCTAATTTCCAGCTTAGCTCCGCCCAACTGAAACCCAAGCAGAAACATCGGGGCGTGCAAATTAATCAGTATCTAACTTTATGATCGTCAATAACCAGCTAAACAGTAACAAATAATGGACTGTATTCATCAGTAAGTTTGGTAAGAAGGGCATTATGGTTTTGCAGATCGGGGTTTACATGTGTGCCTTTGTTTTTCTTTTTTTTTGCAAGTCATGTTGCAATGTCAAAATCCATGTTATCATAGAAGTGCAACTTATTTTTGCATTTTTTCTATTTCTTGTATCCTTTGTGAGAAGCTTACTGTGCATGGTATGTTAGATTGAGACACGTTAACAGGTGACACGTTCTTTGCTGTAGTTTCATTGAGATAAATGAGATTCCAGGGAAGTTGGGGAGTTGTGGGAAAACCGTTATCTGACAAGAACCGGAGGGTCTGAGGGGAGAGGAAAACCAGGGAGCACACCACAATCAGGATATGCATTTTGTATGCAAACATACAAACATAGACTTTATACAAATATAGACACCCATTGCACACACATACTGGTGAACAAGCACAAATCATCCACAAAGTCATTCTACTAATGTGTGCTTGCACTCAACACATCCAAACTGACTACAAACACATGTACACACACACACTGTGGGATCCCTGTTGCCCATATCCAAAACACTAACCACACTGTTTACCCACCTACGCTCAACTGTAGCTTGTTACCACGACAACGGCAGCAGCCATAACTCCCTATATTGACTGAAACGACCATTAATCTTTTCAAGTCTCTCCCAATGGACCAGTAATGATATGTTAGTATTCCAACCTCCTTGCACCACAGCGTTGGTGGACTATCACCCACCAAATGAAAATATGAGGCAATGGTATGTTGGAGACATAGAGAAAGAGGCTTGTGACCAAGAGGTTGCCAGTTTGAATCCTAGAACAGCGGGGAAACTGTGACTTGGGGATAGAGAGTGCAGAATGCAACCCATTTCCTCAAAGACTCCCATTGGGTCAGAGTGGGAAATGAATAGTGGGTTTGGACTAGTGGTCACTCTGTTGACCACTGGCGACGAGAGAAGGGAAGCCTCAATCAATCATCATCTGAGTATGGTGTCTTTCTTCATCAAAAGAAAAAGGAGGATTCAGATTGTTATTATTCATAAACTGTCGTATTGTACTTTCTTGTCAGTCTCTTAAATGTTTCAGTAGGGAATTGCTGCTTCATACAAGTTGTAATAGCACAGAACATTTTTCAGGGATAGAATGTAATTTAATTTTAATAGTAATTTACAAAAGGCAGGTTCAAAAATGGTTATTTGCGGCAGGTAATGTTAGAAAAGAATTAGCTCTCCCAAACACCCGAGCCACAGTCAATTCTTTGTATAGCCCAAAATCCATAGGCGCAGTTTGAACTTTAAGTTTGAGGGTTCACAAAAACAAATCTAGAGGGAATGTAATGTGTACAGCGCTTACATATTAATACACCCTCCAAACGGAATGCAACACAAGCAAGCGTCAGACAAAATCTTATCTTGTTGGTTTCTTAATCTCACATCATCACAAGAAATCATTAGTTCTGCATTATTATATAAAAATATATGATGCATTTCTAGGGGGTTCAGTTAACCAACGCAAACTGTCCCTGTGCCAAAATCCCAAATTTGACTCCAAGGGCTGTTAAAAGAAGAAAAAAGGAAGAAACCTTAGAAAGTGCAACAGTGGGGGCATCCAAGATGGACAGATGCAAAACTGACGCCAGAGGGGTACCTAGAATGTCATAGTTTGAAACTTTAGGCCACTGACCAAGCCTCTATTTGATGGGTTCGGAGTGAGAATTTGTTGGTATTTACCTTATCTGATCATGCTTTGTGTTCTGAGATTGTTTTGTTGCCACAATTTTGTGGTCATACTGTATATTTAGAAAATGTCATTATTCAAATAAAAACTGCATTTGACATCTATTGTCATCCAACAAGTCGTTTTTTAATTAACGACCATGGAAATAACTGTGGTATATTGGTCATCCACAGTCACCAATAAACCACAGTTATTTCCATCCACTTGACAAGATCGACTCAAACATGGATGATGTTATTGCTTGCTCAAAAAGCACAAATTACGAGTTTTTGAATTTCACCAATTTATATGGTGAAAGATATTGAAAGTTACTTGAATTTGATGCCCATGTGATGGTGGGAACCATGCATAAAGAGTGAAATAACTCAGTTCTCAACCTCATTTAGCCAAACCTCTCTTTCTGAAGCCTGACACTTGTTGGCTAACACCAACACTAGCTTTGTCATGGTAATATTTCCCTATGCTTGCATTTTCCTTACATTGCATGTACTGCATAATTCTTGCAGAAAGTTGTTTCTTGAATATCACACTGAATTAAATACCTTTTTGAGTTAACCTTCCCTTCATGAATAATATCTACTAAATCCACTTATGTTGGACCCAAACAAGCTGGCCAACCCTGCCGGTAAAGAATCCGTCAAGTCACTCCGGCCGACTTTTATTCCACCGCTTCACTTCAACGCTGCAATCTTGCAACTCAAAACAAACCGCTCGTAGCATATCGAACATACCCGAGGCCGCATTCTCCGTTCTCTCGCGCCGCCCGATCGACCGCAGTGGCGTGTTTGTTTTGCTTGCACACTAGGCAAAGGCTAAGATAAATATACAGCATTGGGAAAGCTACGTGTGATGGGTTATTAATGCGGCATTTTATGATGGACAAATGCAGGGGGGGGGGGGGGTGTCAGGGGGTTGGGGTGGCTTGTGCAATAAGCACATATTCATCTAACCATAATGGATTTGGGCTGAGGGGAGAGGGGGGGTGGAGAGAGAAGGCGAAGGGCAGGCAATGTCAGTAAATTAAAACCTCCATTTCACGTCTCGGAGCTTAAGTAAAAATGATCGTTACATGTTTATCTAAGACCATTGGACTATACTTTGGCCAATATGGTGAAGCCACTGCTGGCATTTCTTTACATGCTTTCCCCTATAAAGCAGCTCCCCCTCTATTATTTTCTTTATCAAACACACAAAAGGATAGAAGAGTGAGGAAGTCAAATCCCCAACTCAAACTGTGTGTTATATTAGCTATCGGTGAGCCTACGGGGGCCTGTAATCTCAATGTCCATATGACTTCACAGGCTAGGAACTCGCCGGTTCTGCAGCTCCTCAGAGAGCCTATGTAAACAATGAAAGGATAAGCAGGGTGACTCTGCGCCTAAGTGTTTATGGACTCATACAGTATGTGTCCATGCACCAGTGTTTGGTGTGTGTACACGTACGCAGCGGGCCAGTTAGGTCCAGTGAGGTCAAGTGAGTTTTAAAAAGATTGTTAAAAAAAAAAAAACGATACGAAGAAGGTAGTCGGGGTTGTCAAAGAAGATTAAATGATTCACTTCTTTGGATTCTTCCTCACTGTTACACCTGCTACTCTCGTATACAAGAGGCGCCGTATAGAGTGCTACAGGAATTAGTCCTAAAACCCGAAAATGAATTAGCATTTTAGCACTTTCGATACCCTCACCTGGAAGTCAATGGGTTTTTTTAAATGGGTTTTTAGTTAAATAAGGTCTGTGGTTAACACAAGCTGAAGAGATTTTGACGTTTTGTTCTACGATATAAAATAAGTCAGTAAATATCTTTTGAAGCTTTTGAATGTCTTAAAAAAAGCGGTTGCTAACAAGTGGCTAAATGAGACTACTAAATGTCATCACGCCGACTCGTCCTCCTTTACAGTCTCATTATGTAGCTATGCTCATGCTCATGCGACCTTCGTATAGTTCGTCTAAAGCCTAACTTTAGCTTTTTAACTTCTGGCACATTTTTTGTGAAGATTATCTTGCTGTTTGTTTGCCACAGGGTTTATTTTCTGGAATAATCCAAAAAGCCAATGGAACAATCCCATTGGCTTTTTGTTGAGGGAACCCAGGGCGATGATAACTTCCTGGTTGGCCTACAAAAATACGTCGTCCCTAGAGCACCCTATTACAGAAACATCGTAACTTGCAGATCCTATCTTATCTCTTGGTAACCATAGTAATTAGGGTTAGGATTTGATTAAAGAAATGTTTGATGATGTCCTAACTTAAGATAGGTAGGATTACACAAGCATCCGAACTTCACAAAATCTGAAATAAACTCTTCTAACATTAGGATAATCGATAATCAGACATAAAAGCTGCCTCCCTCATCGGATCACTTGTCAATGTCTTTATTTTCTCTTCGATAGCATCAACGCTCGTCTGGAAGCCGGATACGGTGGAGACTGTGTCTGTTATCTTAGCCCACTCTCTTTCTTTTATCTCCCGAGTTAAACTGTACAGCCTAAACTTAACACTAGGTGGTAGTGATTGCTTTAAATGAAATACAAGTCCATTACAGAGTTGTTGTAAATTTCCCAAAAAGAACATATTTGGATTTCTCTCCAGATGTTACCAACATCTGTAACTTATCTGTCTTGAAGTTAAGTGCTCGCCATTGTTTTTACTCCATTTTTGTGTACATTTCAATGTATGTTTCAGAATGTTTCAATGAGAAAAACAATGGTTACAAAGTTGTTTAGTAGCGTTGGTTACTAGGTTACAGACATTGAAGTTGATGAGCGATGTTCGATTGAGTATTTAGGATTTCTTAACCTGAGATAAAATAAGTTGAAATAAAATAAGATATGATCCATAAATTAGATTTGCTTCTGTAATACCAAATTAGGAAAAATCTTAACTTCAGACTTAAAAAAGGATGTTTCTGATATAAGGCAAATTACTTATTTTACCAAACATTTTAACTATGTTCATTTCTTTTTTATTATTATATTCACTGTATTTCTTTCTTCTTTTTCCTTATTATTTCCATATATATATATATATATATATAAATATATATATATATATATCTTACCCTTATTTTTCTCAGTTTGCTTTATTGTTTTTACTGTAGAACACTTTGTGAACCACGTAAAGAAAAGTGCCACATGAATAAACTTCAATGTTATTATTATATGCAGACATGCTGCGCTCGCATCTGCCTGGTGTCTTATAACAATACAGGATATTGTATGAGCTTAGCTACTGCTGTGCATGGTGACTGGAGGAAGAATAGCTGTCTGGCCTTGGCTACTGTCCTTGACAACTACCTGTAGGAGTCTGATACCTTGAATAGAACATGTGTGTCTCAATCCACTTGTGACTGATAAAAGCCTTCATACACTCACTACAGTTTGAAAAGCTGGCATTGAGACTGATATCAGCTAGAATTTATATTTGACAGACAAGACACGCACACACACACACATGCACTCACATACAGTACCAACATTAACTAATACAAACACAGGACAAACACAGAGAGAGTGATAGGAAAGCAGATTGAAAGAGAGATTGAGAGAGGCGGTATCTTGTTCCACGCTGTTATTAGTTTTCTCTACTAGAACGGGATCTCACTGAAATATGAGGTCTCTTTTTTTTTCTCTCCTCCGTCCTCACTCTCCCCCTTCTCCCTCTCTCCCTCCCTCCCATCCTCCCTCCTTCTGACGTCAAACTCAACAGCAACAAAACACACAGCCTGGATGTGGCAGCCTTACAAAACTTAATAACACACGTCAAGAGTCCCCTACCCATAAGCAGTTGTGTAACACCGGTGGATCACATTATGCTTCTATTTTTGCACTGCTTTGGCCGCGGCCAGTCTATTACACAATAAAAGACGCCCTTATTTTCATTTTGCTAAAGTCTTACCTCTCTCTCTCTCTCTCTCTCTCTATATATATATATATATATATAGAACATGTGTGTCGCCATTCACATATCGTACAGTAAGTTGTCAAATGAAACCAAGTTACAGGATGTCAAATGTTTTATGGAAGAAGATCTTTTAAAGAGCAAAAAAAAAGCTGAGTCATGTTAGCTCATCACTGTTGAGTTTCACATTTAAATTAATGAGCCTTTAAGTAGGCATGTGATTCAGAAAACTCAACCGTTCCTTTTGCAGTGATGGATAACAAATGCAGTATTTCACACTCATACTAAATGGACTGTAGACTGACAGACAGCAGTAAAATTCTCACAAGTAAGATTTGTATGCCTCCGTGCTGGCGACAGCCTTGCCAGAGGCCTTATGTTTCCAGGTTGCCCTCCCCATTCTCGTGAATGCAAAATCTCAGGAACGCCTGGAGGGAATTTTTTTTCAAATTTGACGCAAACGGATTCCACTTGGTTTCAAGGATGGACTGATTCGTTTTTGGTGGTCAAAAGTCAAAGGTCACTGTGACCTCACAAGACATGTTTTTGGCCATAACTCTAGAATTCATACGCTCATTATGACAACTTCACACAATGTCTAATGCCGTGTTCAGACCAAGGGTGAAGCAAATTTTCGCCTCTCTTTTTTACTTGTGTGAGTTGGACCGCCGGTTGCATTCGTGTTCATTTGCGCTACATGCATCAGAGAGGAGAAGGACCTTGTCTCCATAGATACCACCAACGTTTCTTTCCGCCATTTCCGCCATCAATCATGGAAGAAATAACCACTGTTGCTGCTTTGTACATGTTGTGGAAGTCCCAGATATGTCAGAAAAACCAAACGCCGTTGTGTCTGGGTTCATAACATCCCCCGGTAGCGAGCTGTATTCACACACAGCGCTGTTGCACTGACTGTATCTAGCAAGCCACACGTGGCTACTGCAGTATGAACCCAAAATAAACAGACTGTGCTGTGAATTAATTTGCAATAAATGGATCAATAGGATGTGGAAAATAACTACATAATGATGCTGCAGACTGATGCTGTAAAAAGTCTGAATGTCAAGTCTGTCCGCAAGACGACGAGCAAACAGCTTTTAAAATGCTTGTTTTCTGAATGGAGTTCGATATGATCAGTGATAGGCTTTGCAGCTGCACCATCGACACTCAAGATAAAGTCATCTAGGCATAAATACGGCAGCGACGTTGTTGTTTATACCATAGACAGTCTACAGTTACACAAAGTTTAGTCCGCTCTCTGTACAAATATGATGTTCTATTGCAGCTCTGTGTTACCACAGACAACTACCATATTTTTTTCCTCCATTTCTGAATCAACAACTTCAGGACGTCAGCGCTGATAGGCTCTCACGATACAGCGTCATGCGAATTTCTATAAGCAAATAACGCCAATGATGTTTTTTTACGCCTCCGGGCTTCCCCTGGTAACCGTGATGACCCTGTGTTTAACATCTCAATGCTAAGAATTGTGGGTAATTCCATCTGCAGAAATGCGGACTTACGGAAAGTGTTCATAAAGGGCTCAAAATGTCTGCGAGAGAGTCCTCAAGGACTTGATGATTTGACAGCGGGACAGCCTTAAGTCTGTGAATCTGTGAGTATGGACATTGGGATTGAGCCATTAACCATGTCTTTCTAAAGTATGGTAAAAAACGACTGTGTGAGTGTTGATTGCATGGCGTCTTCTTCTTAGATTCAACCATTAAAGCTGTTTCTTTCATTGAACTCCAACAGCAACGTATGAACCTTACAGCTGAAGGAGCTCTTTGATCGCTGGGATGCATTGCAACACAAAAAAAAAAAAAAAAAGGAGCTTGCTGTATGTTTATGTTCTAATACAGAGAATGAAAGAGCCCATTGACCAGCATTTTTACATTGTCTTATATCATTTCTGTGCCTGTACACTGCAGACAGGAAGTGAGCACTTCAAAGACAAGAATCGAGAGGAGGAGCGTTTCCAGAGCTTTCCAGGATGCTCGCTGGGTGAGAGCTTTTTTTTTCCTTTTCATCCCAGGAATAGAGGAGATAGCAGCTATGTGCCAGGGGGAAGCGTTTGAGGATTTTGCCAAGGCATACGGAGATCAGAGAGAGATGAGTTTCAGGTCAGAAGAAAGGGAAAGGAACCTCCATGGTGGGATATGACCTGAACCCTCTTCGCTGACTCAGGTTACCGCTTGCGAAAGGGAAAATGCCACTGTAGCAGATGGTTTCCTTCAAAGCGTATAAAGATGAAGACGGTCCAGCTTTCATTTCCTCCAACAATGTAATCAATTAGAAATTAAAGAAATGACCCCTGTCTGTACGTTGGAATGGTCCTCGGATGTACGCGCATCATTGAATGTTGAGAGATCCTTCAGACAGATAAAACGGTATTAAGTCTTTTCATTTTAAGCTGAAAAATATATGTAAAAATTAACATAATATACCGTAAAACTGAAATTAATAACCCAGGCTTTTATTTGCTTCAATCACTGAACTCAACCGGTGTCTATATGGGACGGGCCTTTAATCCCCATCGCACAAAACTCATGCTCAGCAAAGATACTATATACTATCAAATTGAATATTCAAACCAGTATGACTAATAATTGTATGAAAATTAGGCTATCGAAAAATCAATTATGAATCATTCATTTGATCTATCTCTCTAAGACAGTGAACAAGGCTTGTTTTACGGCACCGGCATACCAACACAACAACACCTGTCTTTATTCTTTTAAAGCTGCAGTAGGCAGAATGTTTTTGGTATCATTGGGCAAAAAGAATCCATAATAACCTTTCAGCATATTGTAATTCAAGTGTTCTGAGAGAAAACTAGACTTCTGCTCCTCCTCATGGCTCTGTTTTCAGGCTTTAGGAAATTGTGACGGGAGACCTTGGCCAATCACAGGTCATTTCAGAGAGAGAGAGCTTTCCTATTGGTTCTTTATTCAACTTAGACAACTGTCAATCACTCGCAAACTCTGATCAAACGGTCAAACTAGGCAGCGCTGATCAAATATGAATCAATATTCTGTTACTGTAATGTCTATTTCTCTCCTCAAATGTTTTCAGAAACTTCTTGTAGTGTACTGTTTAGCTGTTAAATGAGAAAGTTTGCTCTGGCTGGTGGGCGGTGCTTGGTATTTCCTCAACTGAACATGGCTGCCGGGTCACAAACTTTCTCATTTTACAGCTAAACAGTAATACAATCGAATAGAGGAAGCTTGCAGCGGTTGTTGTTTCCTTTGCATTTATGAGACCAGGGGTTATCTGGGGACACTAACAGAGGTTTCATGTTTGTTTGCACGTCCTTGTGGGGTTTTTTTTTTAATTTTTAAAATTAAGAGAAAAGAAAAGAAAAGTCCATTTGGGACAAGAAATCACAAAGCAAAAGGTTAATTCAACATATATATCATTTTGTATTGGTTTGTAATGAGGTTAAAGGGATAGTTTGTGTGTTTTGAAGTGGGGTTGTATGAGGTACTTATCCATAGTCAGTGTATTACCTACAGTAGATGACGGTCGGCACGCCCCCAGTTTCGAGAAACAGACAGGAATACCAGCACGGGAGCAAAGCAATGTACTGCTGTGGACGGGGTCGACAGCAAAATGTATTTTAGTCACCTAAAAAAATCAGTTTAAGTGTATGCTATATTTAGAATATTTTCACCACTTTACCTTACCGTCAGACAGCCCTTTCAGACAAGGAACTGAAGCCGTTGTATCCATCCATGCTCTGGCTAAAGCCACCAGACTCCATTGAAAAAAAAATTAATTTTATCTTGCATAACACGGGGGTTTCTGGTCTACCACTGCCTCAATCATTTAGTTTGTTTGCACTATTGTGTGACTTTGGTGAATCCGAACTAACCAAAGTCACACAATAACACAAACTAACTAACTGATCGAGGCAGCGGTAGACCAGCAGCTCCTGTGTTCTGAGAGGTAAAATTACTGTTTTTTTCTCAATGGGGTCTGGTTGCTTTGGTGAGAGCATAGACAATGGCTTCAGTTTCCCGTCCCCGTAAACATAGACTGTTTAGCTGAATCATAGCAAGGTAAAGCCGTGAATATATTCTAAATATAGCTTAAATTAAATTGATACTGATTTTTTTAGGTGGGCCTTTCTTTTAGGTGGCCAAAATAGACATTTTGCTGCCGGCCCCGTCCACAGCAGTACATCGTTTTGCTCCCGTGCGGTAACTCCTGTCTCCCTCTCCAAACTGGAAGCGTGACGACCGCCATCTACTGTTGGTAATACACTGACTTTAGATAAGTGTCTCATACTGTACAATTACACTTCAAAAACACCCGAACTGTCCCTTTTGTTTGACAGTTGTGCTTCAAACCAAATTTATTGACCAACTGGCAGCTAAATATCAACTGAACCTCTTTTTTCTAAAACATAACAATGCCATTAAAGTCATACTGACACACAGTAGAACACGTGTGTTGTCTTTTTACTCTGACAAAAGATCTTTTGGCACCCGCCCCTCTTTTTGCAAATGTTCCAGTTTCCCATGTGTTTTATCAAATGATGCATTGCTGCTTTGATATTAAATTGAAGCATATGTGCTCTTGAATTCCCTACCTTCACTGCTTATGCAACTGTTGGCCACATACAACACAAGAAGACAAATATTAGGGCTCTAAAGTCCATCTTGCTTATTTGCTCATGCAAAGGTTCAAGCTGCCTCTTGCTATTTATCTCCTTCCACACTCACTTGATCATTTATTGTGGTGAAATAGTGTCCACGGATAAACAGATACTTTGCAGAGGAGCCAGCAGGATGGGAATAGAATACTCTATTGGTAATGGATGCCTTGTTTATTACCCCCCACATTCATGCTCCTATATCCTCGATTCTCTACCAGAGATCATCATCGACAACTCCCTGGTGCAGTATTCGGGGTTGAACTCCACAGCATTGCTGCAGGGTTATATGTCGTCGGCGGTGAGCGTCACTCAGCTGCCGGCCTATACAGAGAAGCTGGGCTCTGCCCTGGGCGGTCTGCTGCCGATCCCTAACGCCGTAGGACTTGGGGCCCTGGTCATCTCCATAATACTGGAGCTGATTTTGGGTACAAACGATCAAGTGAGCACAGGAGACATTCTGCGTAGGGTGTTCGCTGAAGAGAAAGCCTCCGAGATCCGAGACCTGATGGATGAGTACATGAGGCGCCTGTCGCTCAACCTGAGGAGCCCACAGCTTCAGCTGGAGGACACCCGGAGGATAGAGGCCATGCTGAGCATCCAACTCACTCGGCTAAAGGTATTCCACCACAGTCCATTTTGTGTTGTGGGTAGGATGATGAAGTAGTTTTATGTTTCATAAAGGGCCGTAACGGTTCATGTATTCACGCCGAAGAGTCACGGTCCACGTAGCCACACTCAATACACAGTATGTATATCGATGCACATAATGTGTAACGAAGGGTCAGAAGGGCGAGTTCTGCCCGCAAACTTTTAGCTGTACACCATTAGCAACATTTGCTGAGGTTAGGTCAACACATCCTGACTGAGAACCACTGCTTTCACCGAACCAAATTATTGTTGTCTTGAGGCTTTTACACACTGGGGATGTGAAAAATAAAAACACAAAAATGCAAAATACTTGTCTTCGAATATTATATGTCTAGGGCTTTTATTGTGAAAGGTAAGAACGGAAGGAGTGGATCTGGTCTGCGCGGCCTTTGTCAAGGTCGACACTAGTAATACAATTCGCCATCTTGGTTCAGACTACGGATCCTCCGGGTTGTTATTCCATAAATATAGGTGCAACTCAACCCGTTCCGCATGACGTGATTGATTGATGCTTTTATTCGCGGTGTAAAAAAATCAACCTCGTGGTGGGAGAAATGAACTGCTCCACGTAATAGTTGTGCTCTGTGTGCAAGTACTCATGACAAAAACAACAGTTCAATATTGATTCATTGAATATTGATATTGAGAATTAATCGCAAGAAAAAAAAACGCTGCCAGTGTGTAAAGGCATTAAAGACAAAGAAGTGATCATTTGTGATAAAAATTGTCATTACTACATTACTAAGAGCATGAGATGGTTATTTTGCACTATGGATGATTATAATCTTTATACTTCAACTTTATTTCGATGCAGAACTCCATACTGACAGATGGACACATGTCACCCAGAGCTCTCAGCCACTGGGTGAATGGAGCTGCCTTCCACACCCAAATGCTGATCCACCAGGCTCGTCTGGAGTACGGGGACGGATCCAGAGCCACCGCTGCTCTGGATCTGTACCAGCGAGACCTCAACCTGCTGAACGACAACTACAGGACCTACGTGCCCAACTTAGAAGCACTATGTTTGCGAAACCACTTTCCTAAATTTGAATGTAACATGGAGTTGGAAGGGCCAAAGCAGTATTTTTCGAGTATTAAAAGAGACATTCAAGCCCTTATAAAACAACACAACACTTTCAAAGCTGTACTCAATTCATGAAATGTCTATGCGATACTGAATGGGTTTCAGTAAGAATGATCAAAGCATCCACTGACCTGAAAATTAACAAAAATAATCACACACCCACACATGAATACATCCTGAAATTACATCTTCTCATGACCAACCATCATGTACTTGATGGCTGAACAGTAGTTTATTTTATTATAGATTAATATTAATATAATATTAGATTTTCTCTACACCCTGAAACATTTAGACAGTGACCAGATGTCAGTTTTCATACACAATTACTAAGCTGCATAAGGTATAGATATAAGGTGATGATAAACTTTCTCATTTTACAGCTAAACAGTCCACTACAAAATGATTCTGAAAACATTTGAGGAGAGAAATAGACAATACAGTAACAGAATATTGATTAATATTTGATCAGCTCTGCCTAGTTTTACCGTTTGATCGGAGTTCGCGAGTGATTGACAGCTGCCTCCGAATGAACAGCCAATAGGAACGCTCTCTCTCTGAAATGACCTCTGATTGGTCAAAGTCTCCCGTCACGGGCTAGATGTTCTAAAGCCTGAAAACAGAGCCATGAGGAGGAGCAGAAGTCTAGTTTTCTCTCAGAACACTTTCCCAATGATGCCAAAAACATTCTGCCTACCCCTACTTTAATAGTTTGTGATGCAGCCTCATACTGTACATCCTATAATACATTTACAAATTACTTTGGTAGCATCTCCTGTTTGATCCTGGGAAGAAACATTATCGTCTCAATTTACAATACTGTCTCTCACACAAACGTGCAGAGAGGGGAAATCCACTGTATGTGTACCTGTAAATGCACACACTGTAATTGACTATGTGTGTGTGTTATGTGTGTGTAATGTGGTAGTTTAGATAAGGCTGTGATTTGTACAGACAAGCTCAGATCATCCCCTGTAGTCACCTTGTGTTTATATAAGCTCTCCCTGTGCTACCAGCTTATTACACACTAGACTGAGCAGACACCAGGCTGTACACACACACACTCATTATGGTTGTTGCGCAATGCGGGCACCGGCAAAACTTACAAGCAAAACTAAGTCTATGTGTTCATGTTTGGAAATGAACTCCGAGATCCGATTTACTTCTTGTAAATTGAGGATGACTGCTTCCTGAGTTCTGTTTCACAGTGTCTGTAGACAAAAAAAATAAAAAAAAAAGGTCAACGTGTCCCGGAGACATACCAGCTGAGGACACATTAACAAATAGCTGAATCTGAAATGAGCGTCGGTCCAGACTGCGGTTTTTCCCTCGGTTCGTTTTGTTACGCTCGGCTCCCTAGGCATGAGGAACTGCTGCCGATCGTCTGTCTCTTTCTACCTAGAAACGCTGCATTTCTGAGTTGTTCCCTTGTTTCAGGTTACATTTTTATTCTGCAGCTCTGCTTGAACAACCCAAGGAATCTCTCTGTGATGATTTAAATCATTATCAATAATTCATCATCTGGCCTAACGACCAAAACCAAATGAGGAACGTTTGTTGCAAACATGCCAAATACTCTCACACCCATCACGTGCTCTCACTCATATGTAAGAGGGTGTAGATTTGTAGCTGATACCTTAAAGTGCCCCTGCCATTGTGACCCCAAACAGCACAGGAAGAACCTTTTAAAAACAGCTCACCTGTCGTATCTACTGGTGATGTTAATAATGAACCGTTTAACCATTAACTGACATTAAGCATTTTTTACCGCTTAATGCTATCGATTAAACGGTTAAAATAAATATTAATAATTAATTAAAAAGCCGAGAAAAACTCAGAGAAGCGGCTCGTCACTTAAAGGAGAATTTCTGGTCCACCTTAACAGCCCACCTTAAGTGAGCCTGAGCCGGTGCTGCAACACGCGGGAGCTTGGCTTGCGTCTTGAGGAGTTGTAGCATTCATTCACCGACAAATAAAACTGTACACACACTGCTACTGCTACGTTCACAGCTATAACGCCACTGACAACCCCACACTCACCGCCGTCACACGGTCTGTCGGATATTCGCTAACGTTACGCCGTGCTCACAGAGTATACGCCAGGCAGACAAACAACTGACAACCTTGCAGCTAAATGATGCTGTGGAGACTTACTGGGACGATACAAGCAGCATCATGGCTGCTACAGTAACTCTCCTGGACGGGTGATCTGGGCACTCAGCTGTCTGTTTTGCGCATCCACTACAGCTGGTGATAAATGTTGGATTTAACCTGTTTGAGCATCTTTTTGTTGCAGTTGAGTGGCTTGTTAGGCACTATAACCACAACACCGCTGCATGAACTAATCTTGTAGGTTAGCGGTTAATAATCGGTTAACAAGGGTCAGTTATTGGTTAAAAAAAATTCAAAATTAGCATCCCTACCCTCAGGTTAACGCTGTTAGCTCTGTCAGCACTGTAGAAATGCTCCCAAACTCGCATTTAGCACTTTTAATGCACAGCTCTTCAGATGACCTGTTTTATCTCAATTTGATGGACTCCTCTATGCTAATGTAGCATGTGCTCTGCTCGAGTCAATAAATATATTATTCAATATTTAATAAAGTATCAATCTATCTACAGTATCTATCTGTCTGTCTGTCTGTCTATTCATCAAAGAACGTAGGAATGACTTCACTCTGCACTGGGGCAATAAAACTTGATTAGGACGTCCGCAAATATTTGCATGAGAGCCGGACTTTGACTTAATGTTTGTCATAGAACACATAGTTAACTGCCTTGATTTTGGCGTGTCTAAAATTGAATGTTAGTGAGGCCAGAATAGGTCTAGGTCTGTAGTGGATAATAGTGTTTTCACAATACCAAAATATAACAGCGTTATAAGGCTTTTTTTTTGTAAAACAGCGCCCCCGCTGGCGCATTAGTAACAGTTAAGGCGGAGAGAGGTACTGCAGCACGGAAGAGGACGAGAGGCTTCCCAAACAAAAACTCACAAAACGATAATAAATTCAGATGAAGTTCTGTGAGAAGTTAATGAGAGAAAAGCTGTTAAAAGCACAAAGACACCGCGGTAACTTTAGACAGATCTGTGTTGTGCCGAGGTGGTGTGAAGAGAGAGAAGAGTCACTCTCAACGGACTGCGTTTCCTCTCCGTTCATTTCAGGTTACAGGGACGAACGGTAAAATAACACTTCAACACGTGCACTTTGGTAGATTGTGTGTTTGATAAATTACAGGATATGTTCTTGTGAATCTAAGGTTATCGGTACATTTGATCGGTAATCAGAGCCACGCTGTTATTTCCTTGTTTTTTTTTAAGGGAGTTCTGCTGATATAGATACACCAGCTCAGAGCGGAAATGTGCAGCCGGAGAGAGATTCATGACCTGCTTTAATCTTTTCATCTTCACTTGTTGACTCCATCCTTCTGGTTATCACTACAGTTTATTTGTTGACAGCTTGCTGCCACCAGCAGCAAAGTTATAACTAATGCCGTTCTCTAATGCAGAGCGCTGCACACACACACACATGGCCTCACGGTCGCACATCCACGCAACTCACGGCTCGTATTAAAACACTGTCATTCTTAATGTATCGGTACTAATAAAACAGGGGTATCGTAACATTTTTATCGGCAGAGTATCACGATACATTTCTGGTATCGGTATATCATGCAACCAGGGTCTGAATTTAACTTGTTTCACTTCCTGCCACTGTGGCAGACAAGTATTTTTTTTTGGTCTTTTTGTCTGTCTCAGAAATTGTATCTGCCACTTTTGAAATCTCTGCGCTAAATGAAGGAATGACATTTTAGATCTGATGTCATTCAATGTTCAATATATTTTACACAAAAAACATTAGATGCATGGTAAATTACAGTGTTCGAATTTCACCGTGGCTTCCGGGGAGCCCTATTTTTTGGGGCAGGTAGGGTACTGTACACAGTACTGTATTATGTTATTGTCATCTATAGTAGTTATTTGCATAAAAACACACAAATAAAATGATTATTTAAATATTTGCTTTGATTAAAAAAATCTTGGCAAGCTGCTTAGAGCTAATGTTAGGAAGTTAAACAGGTCATAGTTTTCTCTCTAATATCTATTTTATACTACTGCAAAAACTTCTCCTACAAACTGGATTAATTCAAGTTTCTCACCAAAAACTTAATTTTGCAAGATTACATTTGAACGCATCATGATAACGTAATTTACCTTCACCCAATAGTAATTTTTCCTGAGCAGACTTTGAATGTCTCATAATAATAACTTAATGGCACCTCATTTAACGCCAGTAGCTTCGTTATTTAACCAAGCAGGACTGTGCTGCTAACAGGTAACGTTACCAACTCTCCTCCTGTAGATTTCAACACAGGTTTGTTGTTCACAGTGTCGCATTATCAGGGAAAAAATAGGGTGCGCCTTCCGCACTTTTTTTTCCCTCCAACGTGACTCCGGTCCCAAACAAACTAAAACATGATACGGCATGCGTACGCATCATTGTGCATGCGTAACTGTCGGAAAGCGGCAATTGGCAGGTGTCCTGATGATTACATCCGCCACTGCCAACAATTTATTTGCATTTGGTGGGTGCCGGTTGAGGGGTGCTAATTTCAGACCCTGCATGCAACACTAGTGGATAAACCCCATAACACTGGGATAGGTAGATCTGACACCTCTAAATGTTATATGGCCAAACTATATGAAACCACACCTTGTACCTCGCCCCTAAAGCCAGAGCAGGAGTGTTGGATTTAGTGCTCAGTAGGCAGGAGAGAGTTAATCCACGACTGAGAGTATCAAACAGCAGAGGACCGGTCCACTCTGACTTATCGCACTCCAACGTCTAACAATGCAGGAAACAAGCCCAAGCCGGATCCCACTGCCATGGACTCTAATCCCACAGTGTGTGTGTGTATACAGTATGTGTGTGTGTGTGTGTGTGTGTGTGTGTGTGTGTGTGATGGAAGGGATTTGAGAGCAGGGTTTTAGAGACCTAAATCTTTACTCTTGCTCTTATGACCAAACTGTGCTTTGTGCTATTTACTCACCACACACATCTCCACATGATGTGCATTTACTACACACTACAACTTCACAAGCATTGCAGACACATTCAATAGATACCACTGGGTATGCCCTCAGTGTGTTTGAGTTGGCTTCAGAACAGATGAGCACTGAGTTGAGCAACACATGAGTTGCAACAAAGGATGGACGAGTGGATTTGGGATTTTTGACATTTATTATTATTAACTATTATTAACATGAACTATTTCCTTTACTGCTGCTGACAATCACCCTCCTTTCAGAGCCATTAAATATAGAAAAAATATTGTATTAATCAGCTGTAATATAACTCTCACTGTGCACATGTAACCTCAAAACGTGTGTCCCCTGTAGTTCATTAACTCTGGTGCTCTATGTAACAGTTTCTCATATGCTATAATATACTGGTCAGATTTAAGATCAACAAATCAACTTGCATTAAGTCATTATTTGGCCACATTTTATCATCTTATAAAGATCATATATTGAAGATATTGAAGGGTTTTACATATGCGCTATATGTCAACATGTTCTCATCCCAACTCGTCACATACTGACGCTTTGTCAGACCCCTTGGCGTCACTTTTCAGTCACAGTAAACACGTGTTTCACGTTGTGAATTAAACAAAAACACTTACTTAGGTTCAGGCAATAAAACCACTTAGTTAAGTTTCGAAAAAAACAACATGGTTGGGCTTATACCACAACATGCAAGGCCTGTCTTTTTTGCTCTTTAAACCATGTCACCACACTGCCGGAGCATTTACTCTGATCCTTTACTGTTTCTGCGGATGGGTTTACATTGTAGTTAATGGGAAGCCCAGTGCGTTTCATACTAGGCCTCTCAGTAGCTTCATTCAAATATATGAGACATCAGAAATTTGTGCTAAAAGTCTTCTCATATAACATCTAAAGCCAGTATTTTTGAAGACTTTCTATATTATTAATCATTATTATGTTAAATATAACTACTTTTATTCAGATTAATAATAAAGTAGGGCTGTCAACTGATTAAAATATGAATCGCGATTAATCGCATGATTGTTCATAGTTAATAGCGATTAATAGCATGTGAATTTTTTCTGTTCAAAATGTACCTTAAAGGGTATTTAATATATGTATGTATTTACACTAAAAAATGACAAATGTTGTCCAGAAACCCTCACAGGTACTGCATTTAGCATAAAGATATGCTCAAATCACAACATGGCAAACTGCAGCCCAACAGGCAACAACAGCTGTCAGTGTGTCAGTGTGCTGACTTGACTATGACTTGCCCCAAACTGCATGTGATTATCATAAAGTGGGCATGTCTGTAAAGGGGAGACTCGTGAGTACCCATAGAACCCATTTTCATTCACATATCTGGAGGTCAGAGGTCAAGGGATGCCTTTGAAAATGGCCATGCCAGCTTTTCCTCACCAAAATTTAGTGTAATTTTGGAGCGTTATTGAACCTCTTTCACGACAAGCTACTATGACATGATTGGCACCAAAGGATTCCTCAGGTTTTCTAGTTTCATCTGATACCATCCTCTGTCCTCTACCTTGAGTCCACTACAACCTAATAATCACATAGGGTCATTTGAAGTGTAGGAGGAATCCACCACGGGGATAACACTGACCTATTTTAATGGCCTACACTCAGAAGTCCATAAATTTGTCATTTGCACTAAACAAATAATGACATTGTCACAGTGTTTGTCTATAATTATCCTGTCTGCGCTTGTGGTTTAGCATTACGTATCCCTTCACAATTATTCCACTGAAGCAAATGGCTTGATGTTCTCTGTCTGTGACAGATATTGTTTTACAGAGAAAAGAATCTACATAAACATTTTAATGGTCACCAAATGGCAACACATCAGCACGCTGTACTCGGCGCCTTTGATGACCGTTCTTTCGCAGCTTTTGTCGGGGTCATTAGCGCACTGAGTCAGCGCAAAGGCAACATCGGCAGCGAGGATTTGTGGCGAGGGGAGGAGGCGCCATTAGAGGGGTGACACGGGAAGGGACAAGTGTCTGGGGGATAAGAGCGGGTAGAGGAGGGATTTAAAGAGTCGCTGTTAGTCATTGGTCCACCCCTGGGGGCCCTTAGCATCTGAAAGGGAGATAAAACGTGAGACGGAGGCAGAGTTCAGCAACTAAAGGCCATGCTGTAAACATCTGTACGTCATTCTAGGGACTTGTGTAATGTCTCTGTGTGTGTGTGTGTGTGCGTGTGTGAAGTGCAGGGAGCTGCAGTAATGTTTGTTATTGTAACACATTGTGTGTTTTTTCCCCTCCATCACTGCTCTCACTCTCTCTTGATGCTACATAATGAAATCCATCCATCCCAATTAGGAGGTGTCGCAGTCTGTTGTGGTATGGGAGCTCAGAGAATGAATGTGTGTGTGTTTGTGTGTGTGTGTGTGGGCGGGTGTTACTCTTTTGAACTTGGGCTTTAAATATGACTAACAAATGTACTAATGTGTATACAAAATGGATTCAAATCAGGACAAAAGCCTTGTGTACAGACACACGCATGATCTGTGTCTACCCATGCACACACACACACACACACACACACACACACACACACACACACGCACGCACACGCACACACACACACCGCCCCCAGATCAATCACCCCCACACATGGTGCAGGAGAGTGTTTTTGTTTTGAGAGGAAGAGGGGTTAATTACTTACATTCTTCAATCGGAAACATCTTTCCACCTTCCCCCTCTCAGACTCTTTAGCTTCTTTTTCCCTCTACACTCTAAAAACATGGACTCCAGCTGGGATTCGACTCGTGAAAAAGGAACTGTAGAAACAGGTTCCTATGAAACAAATTAACTGTTTTGTTTTGTTATGTTTTTTTTTTTGGGGAGGTGGGGGGGTGGTTGGTGGGGGGGGGTATCGCTTATAAAGGCCTTTACACACCGGGGGCGTGACGAATAAACGACACAACAATGTGAAATACTTGCCTGCAAAAATTTTGCACCAAATCTATTCATACCAGCAGCGATGCAAATTTGCTACAGTTAAAACACTTTTTCAATAAACGGTTTGGCAGAGGACCAACTGCCGGGATCCACGAGCAGCGTCTGTTAAGTGTTGTATAGCCTAAACTACTGCAACCTATTTTATTTCCTTTTAGCGAAATGCTCTGAGTACATTTACCTCTGGTAAACAGTTAAGCAGTGTATATGTCTAAGGGGGCTTTTATTGTGAAAAGCAAGAACAAAAGGAGTGGATCTGATCTGCGCTGCCTTTGTCAATGTTGAAAGGAGTAATAAAGTTTGCCGTCTTGGCTCGGACTACAGAGCCTCCGTGTTGTTGTATACTACAGTGTACGTGTTGAATATGTCCGCTCTGCACAACGTGATTGGTTGATGCCTTCATTTGTGGTGCAAAAGCTCAGAAAAATCAACCTCGTTCCGCTTTTTCGCTGTGTAATATTTGCATTCTGTGTGAAAGTATTCATGACAAAAAACAATAGTTTGAAAAAAATATATATTGGTATGGGTTTAATTAATCACAAAATGAGAACCTTAATCCTAGCAGAAGCCTCGTGTTTCTCTTCATAGACTCATCTTAGGGGTTCATGAGCCGATGTGGAGGAAGACTTTTGGGGGAATGGTTCCCCTAGCTCCCTTTTTATACTTTTTAGAGTGTAAGTTAATGGTGTGGAGGAGAAAAGAGGGATGACGAGGAGATGAGGGGGTTAAAGTCCCAGGGAGGCTCAATGGGGACCAGCTGCAGGGTACTGGGCATAAGCCAGGGAACGTTCCGGATGGATAGAGAGAGGACGAGTTGCCCCCAGGAGAGGAGAGGAGAGGAGAGGAGAGGAGAGGAGAGGAGAGGAGAGGAGAGGAGAGGAGAGGAGAGGAGAGAAATGATTGCAGATTAGATAAAAAAGGAGTAGCACTGCAAAGGCAACACGAACAGGCAAGAACTGACAGAATGGGGAGAAAAACAAAAGGAGAAAACCCCATTAATTACATATAGAAATGGAGAGGGATAAATAACAAGGGGCAAGAATACTACTGGCCATTAAAAATGGCCCAATCCATGGGCAATATAAAGCTTTTCTAAATGATCAAAGCCAGACATTAAAAGCTATACAAAACCTCTGCTGATCTCATACATGTCTTATTGGGTCAAACTGAAGCAGTGACTGATGACTACAGCTGAGGGTCGTGGATTCAAATCGACCAGACTAAGGTTGCGTTCGGACACGAAACAGCGTTTAAGAAACACAAGGGGGCCGTGTCGGTGAGACAACTTTACGACCAGGAAGTCCAGTTTGAGTGATACATCCATTCATTTGAATCAGATGCAAAAACACAACGAAAGTTATGATGGCGGCAATCATTTTATCTTTCGTTGCAATATTTGCCAAGTAGACAGTAAAAATACTACGTTCACGTTAGTGTGTCTTTGCACGTTATTTAATTTGACAAAAAAATCCTTTGGTTTTGTTTCCTGTGGTGCTGTTTTCTGTCTTAACAAGGCCTGCTGTAAGTGGGAAAACCTGAGTGGAAGAAGTGAATGACCAGTGCTCTTCCCCAGCTGCTGTTAAGCCCATTGCGCTGACCTTTTTGTGGGAACAGCCAATCGCTGTTGACCACTGTTGCTTGAATTGAAAGATGGACAAAGAAAACAAAACAAAAAAATGACTTACATCTCTGAATTTACAGAATAACAAAAACAATATTTGCTTGGCGAAATATCAGCATACAGATGCAGCTACCAGACTCAAAACACTGTTAGAGTTTTCTAAAACATGGCAATCTATTGCTACTGCTAGCAACATTAGCTTTGGTGCTAAGGTGGTGCAGTTAAGCATAGCGCCACAGGGAGTTCCAGAGTGCTAAATAGTGCACTGGTACTTGTACCGGGAATGTGCCCATCGCATACTTTTGATTGGTGAATGCAGTGCCTTGCAACAGCTAGTGTACGGTTTAGACCAGGGCGCCTGGTCGCCTGCAGGGCGTCAATGAGTCGCCCGCAGGCACGTTCAAGTCAATGGTAGAGTAGTTCGGTCAAAGCGTGTTTTTCCTGAGGCCAGCATATTTGTTATAATTCTTTGTAATGGAAGCACCACGTATTTATACTATACTACAAACGTCAGCAGCGTGACGTGCTGAGCGTCCATATACTGCACTGAGCGCAGCACGTTTGGCATTTTTTTCTGGCCGCCGAGAGTTGAGAGTTCAACTTTGCGTGCCGGAGCAAGAATTCTTCCTTGTGTCAACATTTTCACTTTCGCAGATATTCTGTATCATAGCAACGGGATGCTGAAAATACCAGCTGAAAATATGCTGCGCCTCTCAAGCGCTCCCGAACTGGGTATTTTCAGAAGCGCGCCTAGCGTTTTCAGCAAAAATGTGACAAATGTGATATTGTATGACTTTCAAATGTTGAGAGAGATTCATTGTTGAGATTAACAGAGACATAATTATAAACATGCACGTTTAATGATCGGCAGCTAGCTTCCACCAAAAGAGTAACCCACATATTCATCTTCCAGTTACTCCAAAGTTGTCTTAAAGGTCCCATATCATAGTCATTTTCAGGTGCATACTTGTATTTTGTGTTTTTACTAGAACATGTTTAATGCTTTAGTGTTCAAAAAATGATTTACTTTTCTCATACCAGCTGTGCTGCAGCACCTCTTTTCACCCTCTGTCTGAAACACTCTGTTTCAGCTCAAAGCCCAGTCTGCTGTGATTGGTCAGCTGGCCCACTCTATTGTGATTGGTCAACCGAGCCAAACCATTCGGACTCCGCTTGCTTTGGCGTGGACTTTGGGCTTTGTAACTTTGCAGACCTTTTACATGCACAAAAAACTATATAACACACTAAAGGAAAGGGAGAAAGCACAAAAGGTCCTCTTTAATAATGATCGTGTGAAATCATTACCAGTAATCAGTGAACATAGACAGTCTCCTAACATATGTAGCCTATTAAATGTATGATATTCATTATTTAAAGGTAAACCGAGCAAATTTACTTGTTCAGGAAGATCATATCAAAAAACTAGCCCTCTGTATTATCAAAGAGTATTGAAGCAAAGACACAAGACTCTA
>CAKAOI010006062.1:0-29323 GCA_916701655.1 Sebastiscus albofasciatus | reverse complement strand
TGTGCCGTGTCACGGTTTGGAGCACATCTGCTGTACTCAGCATGTGGAAGGGCAACACCTTCAGAAATGTGTTCAGCCCTCGTAAGTCCAGTATAGGGTGAAACCCACCCTCTTTCTTTAGAATAAGAAAATAAACTGAGTAAAACCCACCTTGCTGTGTCTGCAGCCCCAGCTCTTCGATGGCACCCTTCCCCAGGAGTGTGGATATTTCTTGTCTGAGTGCCTGGGACTTTGTGGGATCGCTGACCGTGGTCAGTCTGATCCCACTGAAAACTGGGGGCCGGCGTCGGAATTGAAGATTGTACCCTTGGGAAAGCGTAGCCACCACCCAAGGGTCTGAAGTGCTGCTTTCCCAGCAGCTGAGTTGCTGCTGGGAGAAGCGTCCGACTGCCGGCCCCGGGGCATCAGGGCCCTCCCCTCTGGCCCTTTGGGTACCTGGGGGGGCGATACCCTGACCCCCGACCCCTTCTCGCTTGAAGCACCGGCCACGCTGGAGCCTGCGAGGTCCTCGGGTATGTATCAGGATGAGCTGGAAGCCGAGGGTGACTGGTACCACCACCCTGTGGGGGCCGCTGTCGCAATAAAGGCGTAGGTTCCCGGAAGCTAGCAAACTGCTGCCGAGCCTGGTTCGCCTGGATTCCCCTGGATTCCCCGCTCCAAAGCCTGCTGCGCTGCTGGGCCAAACAGCTCCCCCGGAACCACGGGGAGAGTGCGGAGGGCTCTCCGGCCCAGCTCAGAAAGCGGGGATTGGGCCAGCCATACCTGCTGGCGATTCAGCGTAAGGGTCGACATTAGTCTGCCAAGCTCCCTTGTGATAAGACCGAACGCCTGCAGGGATGCATCACTGAGGCTCTGGATGGAAGCATCCACACCAGCAGCTTGCAGGGACTGGGACAAGGATAGTATCAGGTGGAAAAAAGAGTTTCCAAGACGGCCCATGCATGCCGCTGTCTCATAAGCCTTGACTAGAAAGTCATCTGTGATGCGACACTGGGGCCTGGGACAGCGAGCATCAGGCCTCAAGACCTCATTGGGAGACACAATAAGGGCGGCAATAGATGGCTCCACTGCTGGCATCTTACCCAGTCCGTAAGTGTCAGCGTTCTGCATGGAAGCCAAGGCCCTGCTGTCAGTGGTGTGGTGGGAAAACGATTTCGGGTCTGGAGCTCCTCAATGTATGGCTGGGAGGGCGGAACAGAGAAACCCGCCAGGTGCCCACCTAAAAAATGCACTGGATGAGGTGCCCGCAGTCGGGGCCTCATCCAAGTCTAAGTGTGCCAGAGCCATACGGACCACTGGCTTAACTGTCGCTGGAGCAGACTCTGAGCCTGCCCTGGACCCACTTCCTGGGTTGCGGTCACCCTGCCTGGCTGAAGGTTAAGGAGCAGCGCTTTAATCTCAGCAAACTCTGATGTTAGCGTGTCGACCTTAGTTGCCAAACAGTCCACTTTCCTTGCCTTTTTTTGTAGGTGGGGCCCCCCTCAGGTGGGGTGCGTCTCCGCCCACTCTGTGCATTTGAAGGTACACCCGATAGGGGCAACTGGCCCTTGAGCTGCTCTTCTAGCTCAGCTAATCGAGCTATCTTCAGCTCACGTGGCATAAAACTACAATTCATGCACTGACTGTCGGACAGCCCCTCCCTCAGGTGTACAACACCCAGGCATGTGGGGCATTCATCATGGCCATCAGTAACTAGCAGTGGAGCCATGCAGGCACGGCAAACATGCTCTCCTAACATGGTGCTGCTAATATTTATAATAATTCTTAGTATTAATTTTATACTCTTATATTAAATTAATTAATTAATTAACGTATTTATCTTACTTATATAATGTGTTTACTTAGTTATGCTAATCATTGGTTACACTGGAGTGAAAGCACTCTTTAGTAACAGAGAGAAACAAATCACATCAATTTGCTTAACAGCAAACTGTCTCAGGAACTAGACACTAGCTTTGAACTAGGACTGTTATCATACAAAAGACAGGGAAGGTAATAACTTCCCCTTTAACAATACAGCAGCCACAAAATAAGTTAACCCACAAGCGAAATCACTTACTGGGGAGCAGTCGCTCTATCTATCAAACAAAGGAGATATCTGCTCTAACGAGCGAAAGCAATCGCTGCTGAGCAATACACACTGTAAGGAAATGAATTAGCCGACAACAGCCCACAGGGCTCGTTGTCCGACGGAGGCTCGCCGATACTGTAGCGCAAACACTTAGCTCAGCGGCAACAAACAATAAAGGAGACCGAAAACAGACTCCTATCAACAAACGTAACTTAAACTCTAACGACGGGAGGATATACTCACCTTGCTATCCTAGCTCACCTGTCGTTAGCCTCGCTGAATTTAACCGGCGAAAACACCGGTGTTACAGCGTCTAAAGTGTTAGAGTGTAGCCGTGAGTAACTAATCGCAGCCCTTGGAGGACGAAACCGTAGCTCCAACCATACGGTTGCAGGGCTTCCAGCGAAAAGTCAACGGCTTATCTTTTTTAATCAACCTGCATTCGCGGATTACCTGCCGCGAGAAGATTTAAGAGACATCTCTGATGATGACGTGGGCTTATATACGCTACGTCATCCCAGGTCACACGTGACTTTGTTGTACTCGACCTGCGCGTGCGCGAGATGGACAACATCCAGTGTAAAACACTGCCTCTGGCGGTCAGGAAGAACGAAATAGAACAGTAGTTTCCAGTGGCAGCCATGATACATCCAGGTTGACAGCACAGTGAAGACTGCTGTTTTGGAGCGACAAAGAACAATTGATTTCCAGTTAAACAAGTTGATTTTTTTTCTGGGTTAATAAATGATGGTAACGGATTGGTGCATAGACTGGAGTACTCACCGATACCCAATCCCGAATTTTGGGCAGTACTGGACGCATTTCCGATACTGGTATCGGTATTGGAACAACTCTAGATTATGCCCATGTCTTCTGTGAGACAAACCTCTCTTGATCAAAACAAGAAGTGAAAAGATTTATCCACCGTCTCTCCTTCCTTGCAGATTTTTGTGAAGGCAAGCCTGGAGGTGAATGAAACCCAGCAGCAGCATCCAACCAACGTCTACCATGAGATGGGACTCACCAGGAACAAGATAGTTACAGCACAGTTTGAGTGCTATCAAAAGATAATGAAGGATGATACCCAAGGCAGACAAGGTAGCTGGTTATGTTTCATGTTTCTGAACGTTAGAGCTGTCTAGGCTAAGTAATTGGAATACACTGCTTGCAATATTCTACACTTGTAATTGTGGGCTTAGTGAAGTACAACAACATCCAATAGACTGGATATGTCGATTATTGTAGTACCTCTTTTCTAAATAAGTAATAGATTACAATATTTTTAGTTAGTATATATTTGAAAATTCTTGCTGACACACATATCTCCTAACACTTTTCCTGTGGTTTTAGAGCCCATGTGTAATCGCACTTGGGATGGCTGGCTGTGTTGGGATGACACCAAGGCGGGTGTTAACTCAGAGCAGCACTGCCCCGACTACTTCCAGGATTTTGATCCTTCAGGTAAGATCTGAAGCTTACGGTAGCTCTAAAGGTGCATTTTCACCAACTATGTTTGGTTTTCTTAAAGGTGGTGTTACAGCAATTTAGTATTGCACTTCCATAAAATTGGGGGAACTTACAAAGACAGATCAATGAAATAATGGTCAAAATCAAAGCAGCAGAGGCAGAGATATCCTTACCTTTCATTTAGGTCAAACTCTAAAAATGCTGGACCCTACACTTCCCATAATGCAACTTAAGTAAAATATAAATCAGCTGCAAAAAATAGCCAATGAGTGAATACTGACAGCAGCATTTCTTCTCAACCCAGCAGAAAAAATGTTGACATTGTGCATTTCCTCAAACCACAGACGTTGAATGTCGATGTTTCATAAATCCGTTTCATAAATCCGTTTCATATGACCCTCGTATCACACTAGCAGAGACGCACAATAGTTACGTGGTTAACGTTGTGAAACGTTTAGGCAACAAAACGACTTGGTTAAGGTTAGAAAAATGTATGAATGTGTTTATCGGAGTAAATTAGTTTTAATTGCTGGAAGATTCTGAGCCAAACCTTCAGTACAGCACTTCCTACAACAGGATATGCAGATGTATAATTAGATTCACTCCCACTAATCACTGCTCTCAATAGTTCCATGTGTATTAATGTCTGGTTGTGTGTCTTGGGGGAACTTCTTCTTGACTTGGCCGCTAGGTCTTCAACCTGCTTTGCTGCAAATAATAAATACCAAGAAATATCCTTTTAGATTCAGCCTACAGGATTGAGCTGTTCTTATAAAAACATGGCTTGTAGTACGTCAGAGCTACCAGTATATGTGGAAGGTGGTTTGTCTTCATGTCTTTGTATCATTTTTACCTGCAGAGATGGTTAACAAGATTTGCACCGACAGTGGTCATTGGTTCCTGCATCCGGAGAGCAACCGCACCTGGACCAACTACACCCGCTGCAATGAACACACCAATGAAGGCAGAGTGGTAGGTCACTTTATAAAATGGTATTAAATCAGCGCTGCCGCCAGGCACACGTGCATCACGCGCATCACGCGCTGTGCGTAGGGCACCAAGTGCCGGAGGGGGCACAAACAGCCTGGCCATAACACTACAGTTTGCCACGTAGGTGTCGCGGACCTCGCAGTAAAGACAGTTCAGCTTTGGAGCAATAATTTGGCCTCTTTCCCAGTAAGCTTGTATGACATGTTTGGTATCAACGGATTCATTGCAATCTCAAGATATGATGCCACTGTATTTCCACTATCTTAAAAACTGAAACCTACAATGGCCTTTAAATGACTGTAATGTTAATGCCAGTCAGAATATCCACCATCATTTTCAGATGGTTAAAAGTAGGCCAAAGGCCTGTACTGCGAAGTAGGATTTAGGGTAAGCGAGGTAACTTCAGGGTTAACCCTTCAGGATTTTTAGTCCTACGACGGTGGTTCAATTCTTACCGGGGTAGATCTCCATGGTAATTTATGCTGAACAGCTAACCTGCTCCGGAGCAGGTTATGTTCCAGATAACAGATCAACTTGTATAAAAGCACCTCCTACTGACCAATCAGAGCTCGGTGTGTAGATCATATGGTAATATTACACAAGTAAGAAGAAGTTACAGTCATAATCCAGACTACAAGCAACACAGTTTAAACTTCCAAGTGCGGAAATGACAGCTGGCTGTGTGCTGTGGGTGTTTACCGCTTTGAATTATGTTTTTATATTCATTTTGTAACTTGCTCTCAAGTCTGTTTCACACTGCCGGAGACGGGTACGCAGCTGAAAGAAAGCTGAAATGGTCATACACGCCATAACATTGTCTAAGGGGCACAATGAAACGTGATTTATTCATCCATTTTATTCTGAAAGCTATTTATATATCACTGACCCATCTAGATGACTATATCTGACTTTTGAGTATTAGTTAATTTACACATTCACACATCTGCATTTTTTTCTTTAGCCAGCTCTCCTTCCTGAATTTGACAGCTTAAACTGTTACTTTTAGTCTGGATTATGTGTTTAACTTCTTGGTATTTGTCTAATATTATAGTTTGCTCTTGGTTTGTAAAATGAGCCGCTCTGCTGACAGTAGACTTGTCCATGTTTGTGATTGGTCAGAGGCTGCAAACCCCGCCCCTTTATGTGAACGTGCTCAGAGCCAGATGGAGAAACCCTGGGTTGATTTACCGAGTTGATAACCAGCGTTGTAGGACCGCTTAGCGGGATCGCGGTTTTTGGGTTAGTTAAGCCAGATAATGAGAAGATACCCTGGGTATGTTGAACTGGCTTCATAGTACAGGCAATGTTTTACTGTTACTAGTGCATTCTGGTCAGATTTATTTCATTGTTTTTAATAAAAACAGGATTTGATCTTTAAAAAATCTTGAGTCTCGAAAAAAAGGGGGGGTCTCACAATGAAGGTCAATATGGTAGCTGTATTCTAAGCTGGTTAAGAGACGCCGTCAATCTTGTATGCACAAGAATAACACTATTTAAGAACCCGGCAGGGCATGCTTTGCAAATGCACAAAAAAAATGACTCTGCATTAAATGCATAGAGAATTCAAAGAAGTGAGACATTGTTAGCACTGACTGTACATTTGCAGTGATGCAGTGAAAGGCCACTTATGTCCATATCACAGTAGACAGTTATTTCTTACACATATCTTTAATTATATAACACAGTTGTACGCAAGTCTCATGCTCGTGTGAAATGACAAGGCTGAATTGTACTGAATGATTCTGCGGTGGTCTGTGGGGTTTTAAATGTTCACTTTGTCCTCAGTGGCAAATAAAAAGACAATGAAACTAAATCACAACAAGTTGTTCTAGTTAAAAAGCTAAACATGAATTAATAAATTGATTAATCAATCAAAATAAATTGTGAAAGGGTATGAGAGTGTAGAACATGATGATATAAGTTAATGATGATCATCCCCATGCTATATTATTTCTTATAATTTTTTTTCAATTTCTGGGTTGATACCATATGTTACACAGATTGGGAATAAAGTTAACAATTTTTTACCATTCGATAATTGATCAAATTAACAATAATCCCTCCAAATACTACATTAAGACACCAAGACCTCGAGGAACACCATAGAAAAAGTCATACTGGTTTGGTTCCAAAAACGTTTGACATTTGGAGATTCCTGAAAGAATTGCATTTTTCGGCGATTGAATTGCTAGCTCTTCTGTAAACTGCTCAGAAACCCCCTTATTGTCAGTGTAGCTAGGAAAGCCATCCATCCTCTGAATGTTCTAGGTCTCTATCCATCCATCCTCTGAATGCTCTAGGTCTCTAGTCTGATCCATCTATCCTCTGAATGCTCTAGGTCTCTAGTCGGATCCATCCATCCTCTGAATGCTCTAGGTCTCTAGTTTGATCCATCCATCCTCTGAATGCTCTAGGTCTCTAGTTTGTGGTTGTAAAGTTTCATGAGGCTGTGATTATCCTAGAGGTCACCGCAGGTCATTTTATACAGTGATGTCAAGTTAAAGAAAATAGGCCTCACTATATTAAATGGCTACTAGGGGGATTAACATCATCACACATGAATATAATTGAGCTCATTGGATCCACAATAGTCTGTCCTGGTTGGTACCAATGGATTCCTCAGGTTTTCCTAGTTTCATATGATACCAGTATCTTCACTCTAGCTTGAAAACTAAGTCTGCAATAACCTCTGAAAGACAGAATAGCAGCCAGGCCAACTGGCGGGCTGTCAGAGTTTCAAGAACATTAGATTTCATCATCTGGACACTATCCACAGCAAATGTAAATCTGGCCATTGCCATATATATTGTACCTCGGTTTGGACCAAAGTGTTGATCAGTGGGAAATGAATAGTCTCCAGAATCATTGCATTACAACATTCTCTGGTGACCATGAATATCCATAATAAAATCTGACGGTAACCATTTGACATTTAATAAACTTAAAGTACACTTTAACATGGTTTGAATGTCATCCTTACGTAAATTAAGGGTTTACTGTAGGAGTACAGGATGTGAGTTATTTGCATTGCCTCACTAACATGAGTAGTCATTAGGAGATCCACATAATCTAATCTGTTCCTAATTCCTTCCAGACCGCAATGAATCTTTTCTACTTAGCGCTCATCGGACATGGCCTGTCACTGACCTCCCTCTTCATCTCCCTCGGGATATTCTTCCATTTCAAGTGAGTCAACAAACCTCATCGTAGCATGCTTTACAGACAGATATGTCCTATTGAATGCATGAATTAATAGCACTGTGATGTGATGTCGCCTTTCTCTTCTTGCAGGAGTTTAAGTTGCCAAAGGATCACGCTTCACAAAAACCTCTTCTTCTCTTTCGTCCTGAACTCTGTGATCACCATCATCTGGTTGACTGCAGTGGCAAACAACCAAGAGCTGGTGCAGCGGAATCCAGTGAGTTTACTTTTTCTCATGACTCTGAAAGTACTGCACAAGGAAATAGTAGAAGCAGAAATAAACAGCCACCTTCCACATTAATTATGTGTGTGTTTTTCCTCCTCAGACGAGCTGTAAAGTGTCCCAGTTCATTCATCTGTACCTGTTTGGCTGCAATTACTTCTGGATGCTGTGTGAAGGGATATACCTGCACACTCTCATCGTGGTGGCTGTGTTTGCTGAGAAGCAGCACCTGATGTGGTACTATCTTTTAGGGTGGGGTAAGTCAGGATAACATGTTGTGTAAATGGTCGCTCTCTCTGCTGTGATATGAAGTCCATCATTTTTTAGTAACATTGGAGTCAGTCTCTTAATTTGAGTTTATTCAAACAGAGAAAGCAAGGTCTGGTATACCTACTTAAGCACAGTACAGTATTGTAAGTACAAGAATAGTATAAACAGTTTTCTCAAACCACAATTGTACTTTAAAGGTCCTCATTAAGAAATTCAGAGCATTTCTGTTGCCTCCACATGGTTCTCAACATGGCAACGGCGCAGCCGGTGGCTTGCAGCTAACGGTCAAGCCCTCAGGAAGGGCGCCAGGCTGTGAAGCAAATTTCCATGGTGGCCAAACAGTGGTAGTACAACTTCTATGTCCGTCACGTGACGTGATGCCATCGGGCCCAAAAAGACTTTTTCCCATATACTACCATCAGAAAAGAGACATCTGTAACTCAGAGGATCATTTAGTTTTTGATGTAAATCAACTTCCCAGTACGAACTTATTTAAATCATCCATCCATCTATTATCTGTAACCGCTTATCCTATTCAGGGTGGCGGGGGGGCTGGAGCCGATCCCAGCTGACATTGGGTGAAGGCTGGAATACCCTGGACAGGTCTCCAGACTATCACAGGGCTGACACATAGAGACAGACAACCATTCACACTCACATTCACACCTACAGGACACTTAGAGTCAAAATGAACCTAACCTGCATGTCTTTGGACTGTGGGAGGAAACCTGAGAACCTGAAGAAAACCCACGCTAACACGGGAGAACATGCAAACTCCACACAGAAGGGCCTTGAACCTGTGCTTATTTAAATCATCAGGTCCTAAAAGTTGGAAAATGCACTAATAGCTGAATCCAGAGTTATTGCCCTTCCTCTGTTCATGTGAATGAGACCCAGACCGAGGCTGCACCAGACTCATCTGGGAAACACTACTGCTCCTGCTCCATGGGCCCATTGGATGTGGAAGATCACCGGATGATCCAGGTGCTTTATCTCTCGGAAGTCGAGACATTTTGGCTTCATGCACCACTGAGCAACTCTCATAGGAATGAACGGGAGCCCGCCTCCAACGCTGTATACAGTTCTCTTTATAAATCCATGCTAACCGTGCTAACAGCGCTGCACATGGTGCAAACAACGGCAACAGTGCTGACAGAGCTAACAGTGTTAACTTGGGGGTAAGCAGAGGGTGGGCGCTGTGCTACCGTGACAATGCCGTGTCGAGCAGTGCAGAGCAGTGCAGAGCGGCGGCCGTGAGCTCGCCAGTGGGGCACGCTCACATGCACTAAGGTGCACTAAAAGGCATGTAAAGCACAGAGAAGCTCTACAACACACACAGAGGGAGAGAGACTTCATTCTCTGCTCAGGTAGACATTACTCCTCTATATCTCTACATCACAAATAATTGTTTTTTGCTATATTAATGCTCTGGATATCACATAGAGAACATTTAAAGGAAGTGGGACTACATTAATTTTTAGCTTAAACTGCAACTGTAATTCATTTAATTTCATTTTATTTTGCAGGCTTTCCCCTCATTCCAGCTTCCATACATGCCGTCGCTCGAAGTTATTACTACAACGACAAGTAAGCATTCAAGTGCATTATCTAGTATGGTTAATACTACAGCTTATAACAACTAGTAAAATATATTTAATGACAGAAAAAAATAATTATAATAGAGGTGAATAACATGAATTGAATGAAAAAAATCTTCAAACCCTGCCTAGAAAAGTGTTTAAAATGTGAGATGCAGCTTGGCCAACGTAAGGTCACAGTAGTATATTCTGATAAGGTATACAATGATCTGCTGTTTATCTGCACCTTGCAAAGTTCAGCATTCAATCTCACTGATAGCTTCTTTTATCAATCCCCCCCACTTAGCAGTTGATGCTAATTAATTTCTCATTAAAGCCATTGATCTGCATCATGAGTCAGCTGTCATGTGATGCACTGATAGTGTTGTGCAAACGTATCTCTGTTGTCCCTCTCTTCTCTGATGTAGCTGTTGGATCAGCTCCAAAACATCGCTCCTCTACATCATCCATGGTCCCATCTGTGCTGCTCTTTTGGTAAGAAGTGTCAGTCTTTCCCCCAATCAATTAGAGCAAAGTAAATCACAGTCATGACTGATTTGTTCCATATTTCTCTTGGTTGGCTGTTTTTATTGCGCAATGAAGCAAAAAAAAAAAAAAAAGTCTGTTTTTGCCTTCTTTTGAGTGGACACTGTGGGAGGTCTGAAACCAGGACATGGTTTCATAGCATGCGTAATTGCGTTTATCTTGTGAAATCAATGCATCTGCCCCTGTGAGGGTCCATCCACTGGTCCCCAGGCCTATGTTGCATTCTAGGAATTCACCTAATCAGCACAGCCAGGCATGCTTCAGAGAAAGCTGGTCCCTTCAGACTCTCGCAGGACTAAATGTTCAGTGCTAAAACCGGGTTTCAGGCCCAAACAAGGTCTTCCCGTTGTTTTGCTCATAATGGATTGTTTTTTGTTTAAACCTTACTCGTAATAGGCAGTATAGGAATGGAATGATGTAGCAGATAACTTTTTGTTTCATTTCAAAATACTAAGAGTCAGCGTCTGTCAGGTGTAACACAATATGTTATATATTGTATGGCTGTCAATCTATTGAAATATTGAATCGTGATTAATTACATGATAGTCCATGATTAATCGTGATTAATTTGCAATTTTTTATTTTATCTGTTCAAAATGTATCTTAAATGGAGATTTGTCAAGTATTTACTATTCTTATCAACATGGGAGTGGGCAAATATGCTGCTTTATTGCTTGCTTGGATTTATACCATGCAGAAGGAACATTACTGTATTTTAAATGAAATTTAAACTAACAGAAAAGCATGTTTAGAAGTGGCAGTGACTTTAATGCTTCGTTTGGGATTTCTCCCACACCTATGGCTTTCTTCAGCTTTGACTTGACAAGAGGTTCTCACTTCCTCCAAAGTAATATCATAATTCAAAAATACATTTGATGTATACCCGCCTTGGTTCATATTTGTCTCTAACTCCTCCTTTAAATAACAAGCTTCTCTAAAAAAGATATCATCAAAAACTGATATAAATATAAGAATATGATTTCCTGGAAATAAATCAGCAAAATATTGCTCCTATTTTTGAGTACAAACTAGGGCTGTCAATCAATTAAGATATTTAATTGCGATTAATCCCATGATCGTCCCTGATTAATTGTGATTAATTGCAAATTAATTACACAATTTTTTATCTGTTCAAAATGAACCTTAAAGGGAGATTTTTCAAGTATTTAATCCTCTTATCAACATGGGAGTGGACAAATATGCTGTTTTATGCAAATGCATGTATATTTATTATTGGAAATCAATTAACAAATCAATGACAGATATTGATCCAGAAACCCTCACAGGTACTGCATTTAGCATAAAACAATATGCTCAAAATTGAATGTGCCAAACTGCAGCCCAACAGGCAACAACAGCTGTCAGTGTGTCAGTGTGCTGACTTGACTATGACTTGCCCCAAACTGCATTTGATTATCATAAAGTGTGCATGTCTGTAAAGGTCAGAGGTCAAGGGACCCCTTTGAAAATGGCCACGACAGTTTTTCCTCACCAAAATTTAGCGCAAGTTTGGAGCATTATTTAGCCTCCTTCGCACAAGCTACTGTAGTATGACATGGTTGGTTCCATTCCTTAGGTTTTTTAGTTTCATATGATACAATTGTGTTGATTTGTTAAAGAAATTAGTGGCGTTAGAACAAATTTGCATTAACGTGTCATTATTGCTCTGACTTTGACAGCCCTGATAAAAATGTAGCATCCACGTGCCAGATCGTGAGCATGCATCCAAGAGGAAGCTACGAAAATGGCAGACACAGCGTCGAAAAAAAGGCGCTTATAAAGCGAGCCGAAACCTCAAGCGGCAAAGTCGCTCGTAGTTCCATATGATACAATTGTGTTAATTTGTTAAAGAAATTAGTGGGGTTAAAACAAATTTGCGTTAACCCATTATTATCACACTAACGTTGACAGCCCTAATATATATTATTATTTAAAGGGAGGTACAGTCATAGATATGATTTCAAACCTGTATCCATCATTAAATGTCATTATGTTATTTCTACCTTTAACTTTCTGCCCAGGCTTATTTATACTATTCATGAAGATGGTGAATTTACAGTTTATCCGAGGTAAACCTTTAACCAGCTGACAGCAGCTAATAGCCAGAATATTATGCTGATTTATTGATGTCCTCTCTGCTGCTATCCCCTCTAGGTCAATTTGTTCTTTCTACTAAACATTGTGCGAGTGCTCATCACAAAACTGAAGGTGACCCACCAAGCAGAGTCTAGTCTCTACATGAAAGCCGTGAGAGCCACTCTCATCCTGGTGCCTCTTCTGGGAATTCAGTATGTCCTGCTTCCCTACAAGCCAGAGGGACGGGTCTCCTCTGAAATATACGACTACATCATGCACATACTGATGCATTACCAGGTGAGCAGTGGTCAATGTGAAGGTTTGAGTTGCATGTTTTTTTATTTGCATTTGATTTGTATTATTATTGTGTCATGCATAAATAATATGCCCAGCCCAAACATGCTGACAAGACACCACTATTTAGAGAATAAAGACAGAAAGCAGAGTAGCAACAGAAATTACAAATAATACTAAACAAATTAACCATCCTGGCACTTTTTTCCAAGCTTGAGAAACATGCCTAGCCAATTTATAAGCATTCAAATTAAATAGCCATTCCATTCTGTCATCGTCGGTGCACTAAAACATGTCTGGACTTTTTAATTAAAACATATATTCTTAATTCATCATAGGATGGATAATACCAAAAAATCTGATTCATTTTGAACTTCTGCTATTTTGCATAATTCACACAATCTGGTGTCCTGGATGTTTTTAATCTGCCAATTTCAAGGGCCAGATGAAGGATTTCTGTTCTAAACTGCAACTAAAGACCTTTGACTCCTTGATAGCGATGCACCGATACCAGATATCGGGCCGATACTGACTCAAGTAGCTGGATTGGATATCAGTGACAGTGGGGCCAGTATATTCAATTCAATTCTATGTTTATATACTATATACATTATATACTGGAATTTCAATTCCTGTTTAAGTTTTGGCCAATTTGTTGCTGCATTACAAAGGTTTACACTTGATTTGTAATTCCTGTTAATTTTGATAATATTTTACCAAGTTTCTGGTGTATGATGTATTATTTTGATAATAAATAACAATTTAGTAAATTTATATCTGTGTATTTTTTGCAAGGTTACATTGTTGTTTTACAAAGATAGGAAAGCGATGTTTAAGTCAAGCTTGATGTTTCCTTAGTCATAACAGAATGATCCCAGTCTCTTCCACACAGTGAGGCATACAGCTTATTAATTAATGAACACTGGTAACGGATCAGAACTCGGTATCGGCCGATACCCAGAGCCCAGGTATTGCTATCGGTATCAGGACTGAAAAAGTTGTATTGCTGTGTCCCTGGGGCAGCTGTGGTCGGCAGGTCGTCCACCAATCAGAAGGTCGGTGGTTCAATCCCCGGCTGCTCCGGGTCACATGTCGATGTGTCCTTGAACAAGACACTTATCCCCAAATTGCTCCCGAAGGCATAGCCATCAGTGTGTGAATGAGTATTTAGATTAGATCTTGATGGGCAAAGTTGGCTCCTTGCATGGCAGCCTTTGCCATCACTGTATGAATGTGTGTGTGAATGGGTGAATGCTGACATGTAGTGTAAAGCACTTTGAGTGGTCGGAAGATTAGAAAAGCACTATATAAATGCAAGTCCATTGACCATTCCTACTCCTTGATAAATTTGCTAGAACAAAAGAATCAGTATCTTAATTGTGCTTGATTTGAATGTTTTTGTAATTTTGTGTTTAACAATAATCTTTCGACCATTTTTTCTTCAAATCTAAAATCTAGTAACTTTCTTCCAATTGTGTTCCTGCTGCATGATACATCATTACTATACATGTACATGTAATTCAGCTTCCTCAAAAACAGCATGAAGTTCTGTAGCCCATGGAGAATTCTCAAAAATACTCCAAGAAAAACTCCAAAAGAAAACCTGTATGACTGGACTATGACTTGCCCAAAACTGCATGTGATTATTATAAAGTGGGCAGACCCGTCGGTTCCCATAGAACCCAATTTTATTCACATTGAGGTCAGAGGTCAAGGGACTCCTTTGAAAATGGTCATGCCAGTATTTCCTCGCCAAAATTTAGGACAAGTTTGGAGCGTTATCTAACTTCTTTGACAAGGTTGGTACCGATGGATTTCTTAAGTTTTCCAGTTGCATAATATCTTCACTCTGACTTAAAAACTGAGCTTGCTACTACCTCCAAAAGATTGATGCGTTAAAGAAAATAGTGTTAATTACTGTGTTCATTTTGACAGCCGTAACACAAACTATGTATGCATGTTCTCCCCGTGTTAGTGTGGGTTTTCTCCGGGTACTCCGGTTTCCTCCCACAGTCCAAAGACATGCAGGTTAGGTTCATTGTTGACTCTAAATGTCCCGTAGGTGTGAATGTGAGCGTGAATGGTTGTCTGTCTCTGTGTCAGTCCTGCGATGGACTGGAGACCTGTCCAGGGTGTACCAGCCTTCACCCAATGTCAGCTGGGATCGGCTCCAGCCCCCCCGCCGTCCCTAACGGGATAAGCAGTTGCGGATGGATGGATGATACAAACTATGTCCTACTTTCAATAGAATCATTACTTGGGACAACTTTCTCCTTGGTCCCAATTGTTTGATTACCTTCCAAAATGGTTGTGGATTACTGGTAATAAAGTAATCAAATCTTAATGACTGTCCTTTCCAAAATGTCCTTTTATAGAATTATAAATTCTTATCAAACATCTCTCAATCGTTGTCAACTCAAAGAGTCATTACACCTTAGATATTCTCTTTCTGCCATTTTCCTTTCAGTCCATCCTTTTAGGTGGTAGTTCCAATAAGGATGGTGCTCCTTCTCTTCTGATGAGCTTTACTTTGATTCCATTTTATAGGTTGACATTTATCCATTTCTGGTATTCTGGTGGTGTTTTGTCCAGACGAAACAGCACCTAGACTATGTGATGAGTTTTAGTTGTGGCTGAGTGATTGTAGCCAGCTTCTTAGAACATTTCCATTTTATGAACACATAAATAGCTGTACGTTATGTCATGCTTTTCAAATGCATGCAGAGTATATTTTTAGAATGTTATTGAAAGTTTAAGGGCCTGCTGTACTGCAGTGTCCCTGTGCACTATTTATGAAGTCCTGTTGTCCTTGTAAGACGTATATCATTTATTATGAAACTTGGTGACGTGTTAGCGGCTCTTTCCTCTAATGCCAGAGACATTTATTTTACTAAAATGAACTGTTGCCTGGACATAAACCACATCTTAGCTTTCAGCAACCGCCGAGCATTCCCACTGGCCTCTGACCAGGCTTTGTTTATGTTGTAGCGCAGGGAAGAACAGCAGGAAGGAAGGCATGAATTATCTGAGCTGAAAGGGGGCTAAAATCAGTTGGATGTTGGCGAAGTGTTATCTGATCATCCTGAGCTGTCCCAGCATGGCCAGTGTGGGGGGGGAACATCTTGAGCAACGGGCTGAATAAGCTCACAAGATGTATTCAGTTTGATCTCTACGTTTCCCTCCTTCACAGCACCTGAGTCCTTAAAGTATCACCGACAAACAAGTGACTGTTGATGCTTCAGACCACTTCTTTGTATTCTAATCATCTCTCCTTTTCATGTCTTTCATTTTCTGAATTTCAGGGTCTGCTGGTGGCCACCATCTTCTGCTTTTTCAACGGAGAGGTAAGATGGGGCTATGCCCGTTCACTATGTTTTTTTTTTTTTTTTAGACCTGCATGCACACATGCACACACTCATCCACACTTCCCCTTTGTGATCAGGGATAGAGGAGGCAGCTTCCTCTGCATGACCTGCTGAGCAGGATGGTGAATTAGTGGAATGTTTTGACAGGCCCAGTCCTCCAGGGCTTTGCTGGGGACTAAACATTGTTTGCTGTTGGCAAGCAGCCAAGGATTGTACACTGATTGCTATCAATTATTCATGTGATTGATCTTTAGCTTGTTTTCGCCTGAAGCGAATGTCTTACAAGATCCACTGAATAACTCCTTAATGTACGCTGTTAAAGAGGACCTATTATGCTTTTGTGCTTTTTTCAGTTCCCTTTAGTGCGTTTTATAGTTTTTTGTGCATGTAAAAGGTCTGCAAAGTTGCAAAGACCAAACGGAGTTACTCTACCCCACAGAAACACTGCTCCTGAACTGTCTGAAATACCTCGCTTGAAGTCCCGCCTTTTCTTCCTTAACGCGGTGATGTCACCAAGTGATAAATTAGCATAATACCTGCTTAGCAGATAGTTTGACGTGCCCTCAAGCAAAGATAGTTAGAGCGGAGCTGGAGTGGAGTCCGAAGAGTCCAAGAGACCAATCACAACAGAATTGGTCGTTATGAGAAAAGTCAAATGTTTTTTGAACATTAAAGCAGGTAAACATTTAGTAGAAACCCCAGATACAAGTATGAGCATACAAGCATAATAGGTCTTCTTTAATAAGTGGTAACACATAGTGGAACTATGCTATTACATGCCAATATTTCCTGCCTGTAAAAATAGTCATTGTTATGTCTATATATGGGAATGTAGTTACATACATTGTATGTACAGTATATGGATCTCGGGACCTTATTTTGGAAAGAAACACGGTAGTCAACGGCGAGAGACAAATCATTTTATCCTGTTTGAATTGCACAATGAATCACACATATGATGTTTGTCAATTTAAAACATAATTTTACAAGTCAAGAAGGTCTGAGTTCGTCGTGGATTTGTCGTAGTATCATTTAGTTTTGTGTGAAACCACTCAGTGAACTACATCTCTCGTCTCGCACTACATGTCACCAACACTAGCTAACTTAGCTATGTTCCAAGCACAAATGAAATTATCTGACCTGATGTATTTTATCCAGCAACTCCTGCTCTTTTTATCAGCCGGAACGAGAAAGAACGAGCGGGACCCAATGCTTTGTGAGTACAACCTAGGAAACACACAGGCATCGTAGCTTCAGCGAGAGAGACGCTACATGTGCCACTTTTGGGTGTGTTGTCTTTCTAATTACGTATTTTCAAAGCCGTATACTACAACAGTTTTACAACAAATTGCAACTTTCTTGACTTGCAAAATGATGTGTTAAATTGACAAACACGTGTGTGATTCACGGTGCAATTCAAATGGGATCAAAAAAATATTTGTCTCTCAAAGTTGACTATTGTTCATTTTTTTTCCGATGTAAGGTCCCATGGTGGTCCACCGGAAGGGGCGGACTTCACCCCACTATTTGAACTGGCTGCACACCCTGCGTGCTCTTATTGGCTGGGGGTTACACCCCCACGTGGGGCCCAAAGGCTTTTTGTAGACGCCCAGAAGCGTCCTGAGTACATAAAAATAATAAGAAAAGAGAAAATTGAGGCAGAGCGCTGCAGGGTCTCCACACACACCTAGTGGGGAATCACTGATGATTAAGAGGGATTGCTTTTGTATCAGTACATACATTGTTTTTTGATTTTTTTTAGAAAATATATACCTTTATACCGCACATTATACCTTTTTAAATGCATAAAGCATAGTTGTGTCTCAAATAATGATTCTCAATATGTGAAATGTGGTTTCTCTGGTTAGGTCCAAGCGGTTCTGAGGAGGCACTGGAACCAGTATCATATCCAGTTTGGCAGCAGCGTAGGAAACCACTCAGATGCCCTGCGTTCAGCCTCCTACACAGCTTCCTCCATCACAGAGGTACAGGGTTGCTACAGCATCGACAGCCACACAGAACACATGAACGGCAAGGGCTGCCACGACGCCGACGCCTCTATCTTAAAGTCAGACAGCCCCTTCGCCTGACAACAACACTCCTTCCAAGCCCTGCCCGCCACACCTCCCCCGTAAAAACTGCAGCATGGTTGGAGCACTGTGTCAAACAGGGAAACTCGCCTCTTCCTTTAGATACAATAACGGGGGCAATGAGTAAGGAAACGGATTGTATACCCAGGCCACCTGAAGGAAATTGTCACCTCTCTGTTACACCGACACAGGCCCTTTTAATAGTACTGTACGGTGAGCTCCATACAACTATTCCTGCGCTGTGTTTTGTCTGCAATTTGACACTGAACTGCTTCCCTTGACCTAAGATGCATTCTGATAATCACAATATTGTTGCGATTCTTTCTGCCTGACAAAGTTGTTTTTAAATGGATGAATATTAACCGCTTGACTGTCCTTTTGGGGTCATGTTGTGCACAAAATGCCTTTGGTTCTACTGTAAAAAAAAATTGACATGGTTAGTGCCAAACCAAGAAATCCTTGCCTGCCTCATCTATTTTTTTTTATTTTCAGTACAAAATCAGAACAAAGATAGGACGTCTAACAGGTGCATAATAATATATTAAAGTTATATTATATCTTTCACATGTTAAACTTAATTTATCTGAACGTATTCTTGTTTATTAAATAAAAATTAAATAAATACCCTACAGTATTTATTAAAGACATGCTACATTTTTTTTCAAAATGAGTCAAATATGACTTGTTTCCAGCTTCATGTAAACGTTTCAATGTATTTCCTGTTTGTTTCTAGTGTGCAACTAATGCAGATGATTGACAGAATCATATCGTTAGCTTACAAGCTTCTTTTTTAGAGATTTAATAAGGCTAATGTTTGAGCCACATGGTAGGTTGTAATGTAACTTGTTAACACAATATTATCACCGATAAGCCATCTTGAAATCACATGTAGTCCAATATCTACTCACTACACTTGAATGTAATAGTGCAGTTTGAAGACCTGGCTCTGAACATACAGAATATGTGTCACATTCCCATTCACTGCTGTCTTTAGCCTTACTCCTCTCAGAGTACTTAGATAGAACCACTACATAAGCTTCACCAGGTGTTTAGACCGAAAACAGCACTGTGTTACAAATTCAGGGGGAGGATAAAATGTGATCCAAGAAGGCCAGTTTGAGTGATACATCCATGACTTTTAAAGGATAGCTTTGTATTTTCCAAGTCCATCTTAATACAATACTCACATGCCATTTAAAGGGTTATTGGTCGCTGTAATAATTCCTTCTGTTCGTATTAGCCGTGAATCAATCCCTTCATAGTGCAATGTATGTTAGAACTGGGGGACAAAACCCACAGTCCTTGTTCAGTGCAAAGTACAGCCGAAGCTAATATTGTTAGCCAAATCAAGTGAGTATCTTTGTGCTAGCTACTTGCCAACCAGTAACTCTTTCAACAAACATGTTATGTATCCTCATACAATGGTTCGTAGGATATCTAACAAAATGTTTTGTTATTTTTCATGCGCTTTGGTTCAATTGTCCAGCAAAATAAGCAATCAGTGCACCTGTGCAAGCCCCTGGCGTGTTTAGGCAACACAATGACTTGGTTAGGTTTAGGAAAAGATTGTAGTTTGGGTTAAAATAACTACGGAAGTGGCGTTACTTAAGTACGGAAGTTACGTAACAAATAAGTCAATGTTTGGATTAATTAAGAAGTGGCGTTACTTAAGTACAAAATGTATTTGACAAATAAGTCAAGGTCTGGGTTAAAATAGAAACTACGGAAGTGGCGTTACTTAAGTGAAGTTACGTAACAAATAAGTCAACAGCTGGGTTAAAATAATAACTACGGAAGTGGTGTTATTTATATACGGAAGTTATGTAACAAATAAGTCCAAAGTTTGGGTTAAAATAACTACAGAAGTGGCGCTACTAGGTACGGAATTTACGTAACAAATAAGTCAATGTTGACTTTTAGTTTCACTCAGGACACAAACAGCGGTCTCACCTGCCCGTCCACCCTGACTTCCTCCCTATTTGGACTTTGTCACTCTTTATACTGCATCACATCACAATTATGTGGATTACATACAAATTGTTTTTGTGGGTTATACAATGCAATACAAATTATAGTGCATTACTTTTTGTAGGTATGTGAACATTGCATGACAATAGTCTGACGTGGCATGTGAGTACAGTACTGTGTTAAGATAGACTTGAAAAAATCCAAACCCCTCCTTCAAGGCTTATCAAACAGCAGGGAATTATAGTACCATGAGGACATATTCTATAACTCTGAATAGTAGATCATGGTGGGAATCATTTTATCCTCTGTCTCAATGATGGGAGGTGTACAGTAGACATTCTTTAAAAGGAATATGCACTTGCACCTATTTGATTGGCCAATGCAGTGCGTCTCCAGATGATGCTGGATTGTATTGCAGCAAAAGTTGAGTCTGGTTTGACTTTTTCTTGTAGGACGACCCTGCATTTTGTTTCGTTTTTTGCCGGAGCCTGCTGCGACAGAGCAGTGAGGGAGATGCGTTTTTTAGCGCTAATGTCAGTCTGAACACGCCTTATTCAGAAGTGATGATATTATCACGCCTCACAAGAAGCTGTACAAAAAAAAAACTGCAAAAAAATAATTCTTTGTAAAGCATTTAGCTAAAGCAGGGTAGTGTCTAAACCAGGTCAGAAACCTTTTACAGTTCTGTCATTTCATCCACACAAACCCCAAAACTTGATGTACTTTTTTTTCTTTATTTTAGAACATTTTGAACACGCCGTCCACAATGCTGGGAGCATAAGTCACTATCAGCTGATGTAAATATTTTTGTAAATCTAGCGTTTCTGAGAAGAGTGCAAGTTTAACATGTGAGTGTGTGTGCATGATTTATACAGTATATAATGTATTTATGAGTACATCATACTCAGACGCATTCAACCATGAAGCAACCGTCTTATGTGACAGTGTGTCGGACGTTGATAAAGATGTTGTTTGTTCTACCTGTGTGTTTTGAAAAGGGAGGGTGGGAAACTGGCTTGGGTTACAAGCTGCTCGATCTTTCTGCCCTTTTTTTCTACCGTCATCCTGGTGGAGCCTATCCCCTTTTTATTTTGCCTATTGTATGTGAAGAAGAGAAAAGTATCACTGCCTTCTGTGTAAGTTATTCATGCCATATTACCAGAACAGACATAAATATGTTTTCTGAAACCAATAGTGTGAGTCTGATATGTGAGGATTCCTTCCAAAGGGCATGTTTTCTTTACTGTTTCAATGAAGAGTATTGAAAACAAAAGTGTACATCCTGCCTCACAATTTTTCCAAGTAACTTTTTGTTTCTTTCCAGTCAGCAACTCTTATATTTGGTAGATGGGTAATTTTTTTTATAATGATTTTTGAATGTCTGAATATTCTCATCATTAATACAACTGTGATGACTTGCAGCACTTGGTTACTCACACGACAAGTAAAGTGATATATTTTTAAGACATATATTATTTTCCCCCTCTGAAAAAAAGTGTTCTTCTGCCAATGTTTGAGGTAAATGTTACATTTCAGACACAGGGATATATTCATAGTATTCTAAGCAACAGGTATCAGTATCACGCATACAGTTTTTTATGTCAGATCTGCAGGACAGTTCCTCAACAGAATCATAAAGCTTTCATTTATGTCAGTCACAGTTCTGATTTGCAGCAAGCGATTCATGTACATTATGAAGTCTTCATAAGTCATTTACTGTGTAGTAATGCACCATATTTTTTTATAACAGTGGAAAAGCCAGAGACTTAAGGCAAATGTAGTAACTCCTTTTTGTACCATTTAAGTTGTGTATTTATGTGTGAAACATTTTCATATATGACTCAAAAGGGTTTGTGAAGTCCCCTGTGACACTTTGGTGACACGTTGTATAGTATGACAGAAGCATTAAGGGCAGTGTCTGTAGGTTTTCTTTATACTGTACTGTATTTAACTTTGGTAGTCCACTGCTGTTTGAATGTAACTGGTTGTTCTGTGAAAAAACATATACATTTATATTTACATACAATGTGTCTTTTTTTATTATTTCACTGAATTAGACAATGTTGCTATCTTGTGTGAATCTGCATCCTAATACAGTATAGCACAGCACCATCTGTCAGCTCTAGTATTTCTTTTTTTTTTGTCTCTATTGTGAGACTTTACTGCACAATATTGCTGAACACGTCTAGCCGTGTTTCCATTCAATGGTCAAGCACATTTGAAGTGAATTTTGCAGAAAAGAAATGCGAAATAGGTGCGTTTCCATCAACTGGTTTGGAGCGAATAAACTCGGCTGCAACATAGTTTGTTCAGAAGTTGGCGCTATAGACTGCGCATGGCTGTAATCTGCCAATAAACAGAGTAGATGAAGAAGTAGAGGTTGTGAACCGGAAACAAAACAAGTCAGTTTTGCTATCTAACCATCTACTTTAGAAAAATAGAGAGAGGTCTACAGAAAGTTTGAATCGTTCTTTCATGTCAGCTGGTATTGACAATGTTTCATGTTAACCGGAGACAAAGACAATCATTCACACGTTATGGGAATATCCGAGAAGACAGCAGAAACAGCTGATCAGTCCTGAGTTAAATATTCACTACGTCAGAACATATGTATTATTTATTTTGTTTCCATAATCCAAATCCATAATCTAAATGCAGAACTTGTGCGGGTTTCTGGACAACATCTGTCATTGATTTGTGTTGTTAATTGATTTACAATAATAAATATATACATATATTTGCATATAGCAGCACTCATATGTTGATAAAAGGATTAAATACTTGACTAATCTCTCTTTAAGGTTCATTTAGAACAGATACAAATGTGAGATTAATTTGTGATTAATCACTATTAAATATGTAATCTATTGACAGCCCTAATAGATAGATATAGGTGTATGACTCCTTATTATTTAAATAAAGTTTGACCCCTTGATTTCTGAATACTTTGCTAAATATTGTAACATATCTATTATGAAATATGTGATATTCACCTGGACACTGAATAACATTTTCATTCTTGGGAGCTCCTCAAACCACGAATACCACTGTACATTCATTTGGAATTTGGAAGTAATATCATACATTCAAAGGCAAGACAGTATGGGGCTTAACAATATAAATCATTGAGACTGTTACTGTAATAACTCACATGCTGTTCTGAAAGCATACATTATTAATAGAAATTTCAAATGAGTGCAGTCCCCATGGAATATTTAGTGGTGTAATATTATCCATAACACAGCGGACAGCACAACTCCTCCTACTCTCCACAAGAATGTCTTCATACTGTCATTTCACAAGCTGCTCTCAGATGAGTTCAAAAGTTCATACGCAGCTGTCCAACCGTAGAACAACACCAGGCTAAAGACATTTTTCCACCACCAGCCCCCTCTGTATCCATTTTTGTCCAATTAGAACTCCTTGTACCACTCATTTACTACCGCTCGACTGCCTCAAACCAGCACGACCTGACATACGGAATTTCTAACTTTTCAGCATGTGGTAGAATAGATCGAAGTCACAACATGTCACCTGAGCAAAAGTTGTAAAAAATGTAAGATTTTCACAAGAAAGTGTTTGAGGCACACATTTCCTTTAGCTCTATGTGAACAAACATTTCATGTATTTTTCTCTGTGGCTTGTCTCTTCTGTGACCTGAATATGTAAGGCTGCACACCACTGGCTGCTAACTAGTAAGGGGTGGCTGCTTAAGGCGCTGTCGCCTGCACTTAGCCTCAAAAGCAGTGATACATGTGTATGCTGCACAACATGGGGCTATTACATTGTTCTCTCATTTACACTTCTAGACTGGAGTGAGAGAGTACTTTCTTTCATGCACGGATATAAATAGATGAGGATTAGAGCACCAGAAATGAATGCCATAAAATATTCCAACATGTTTACTTCAGACTGAGCGAAACAAGTTGTTCTACAACTTTGTTGAGGGCCTTTGAGGCTGTTTTCGGCCAAGATATAGTGGAAAGCAGGTATAGTGATGACCATTACAGTGATCAAAGGTTTATATGTATCAAAAAGCTGCGAAAGAATCATTCCAACAAATGCTGTTTAAATAATTACCTCCGCCAAGGCCAAAGGCCTAGGAAGGAGGTTGTGTTTTCACTGGCGTTGGTTTGTTGGTTTGTTTGTTTGTACGTTTGGACGTTAACTCCAAAAGTCTGCGATGGATTTGAATGAAATTCTTTGGAGGGCTGGGGTGTGGCATAATGAACAATCCATTCGATTTTGATGGCGATTCGGATCATGATCCGGCTTCGGGGATTTGTTTTAATAACTCTGCTCAGCCTGTGCAATAGTACCACAGGCCACCACAGGGGGGCAGCGACAAACATGAAACCTGCCTAGTGCACTTCTAGTTTGCTTATAGTAATCAAGTAGTCCGCTTACAGTGTTCATTTTCACCCGATACGACTGTCATCAGGCCATTAAATAGGCATTATCAGTCGCTATAAACACCATAGACGTGGGTCATTAGGGGCCTATTACGCCTACTATGTTGTAAAAGTGAAACTTAAAAGCAACACGTTCTAACATGCTGTGAAATTCAATGAAATGTCATGTTGTGAACACAAACAGGCTTCTTAAGGTTTACGTAACAAAACTACAAATTCTTTAGGTTTAAGCAATAAGGTTAGACAAGAAAACTACAACTTATTTAAGTTTAGACAATGAAACTACAACTTCTTTAGGTTTAGGCAATAAAACTTCAATTTCTTCATGTTTAGGCAAAAAAAAAAAGAACCTTAGTTAAGTTTAGGGAAAAACCTTTGGGTTAAAATAACTACAAACACAAAGACAACAAGACATTGTTGGTTTCACACAGGATGCAATCTCCAGTCTCCTGGGTGAAAGCCCTGTGTTTTGTGTCCCATCCATCATTCCCGACCTCCACCCCTTCGAGTTTCACGCTGTCTATACTACAGCACCTGACTTCTGCTTCTGCTCCTGTCATAATTACTACGGTTGCTATACATTGTATTGTACACAGCACACAGTGAAATTTAGTCTGTGCACTTAATCCATCCTAGTATATTAGGAGCAGTAGGCAGCTACTATACAGCGCCCGGGGAGCAGTTTTTTTAGGGATCAGTGCCTTGCTCAAGGGTACCTCGGCAGTACCCAGTAGGCAAACTGGCACCTCTCCACTCCGGTTCCCAAGCTAAATCCCTATGGATTGAGCTACTGCCGCCCTATTATGTGTCATGTGTCATGTTTGGTATTACTTCCTGTCTTTATGTGTTTTCCCGCCTTTTTGATTGTCTGCCCCACCCTGATAACTTTCACCTGTCCCTCATTAGTCCTGCACTCACCTCACCACCTGCTCACCCAGCCTGTTCTCATTCCCAGGCCGTCAAATACCGACGCTTTGTCACAGCGTTCGACGCTGCCGCTGCCGCACAAGGCAGCCCTTAGCACCGGTGGTATGAAATGCATTGACTACATTAACTACAATGTAAACCCATCCGCGGCAACAGTAAATGCTGCATGTGAAAGTGTGCCAGGAGTGTGGTGACATAGTTTAAAGAACTAAAAGACGAAGGGGAAGTGGATGGGTCCAACAAACACAAAGCTCTCAACCAGGAGCTGTTGGTTCGTGCTCTGTGTTCACAACGTTCAGTGTCATTTTCATAAGTTAAACTGTTCAACTGCGGCCGTCATCAGGGAGAAATTGTGTTTCCCTCAAAACGTAAGAGATTGCAGTTTAGTTGTAAGGGAATGTTATTTATGTTTTTTTGGTTTATGAGGTAGATTCATAAAGCCCCAGAATAGGCACACAAGTTAAGTAACTCAAGTTAAAACGTTGTCAACTTCCACGTGTCTTCACCTCAATTTACGGTGTCTAGTGAATTTGTGTCTATTTGTGCCCTCTTGTGTCTTTCCATAATGACACATCTAAAATTCTCTTTGCATTCTATCTGAATATATCCCTTACTCCTCCTTCAGACAGTCTTTAAGCTATAAGGGATTATTGCCTGTATTGAAATACAAAACCTGCCTTTATGTCCGATGACGGCTTTGATCCCCAAGGTTTGGACCAAACATGTTCTTGCACTGTTTTGTTAATGTTCTATGTCCACTCTTAGACATAGAAAATGAAACACTGATCACTGGCTTGTAAATATGTCACTGCTGCTGTGCCGAGCATCATTCTTGTTACATTAAACCTTTTAGCTTCATTTACTTGATCCTCCGTCAATAAGCCAGGGGTGATAGAGCAAAGATAAGCAAATTTCCTCAACCCATTTTCTGCGCTACCACGGGAACAAGTTTGATGTACAATCATCCCAGTAGTGGACATTTTCTCTTGGTAATGGATGCTTATTGGCCTAAACTGGTGTACGGTCTAAGACCTGCTTTATATATAAAGCGTCTTGAGATAACTTCTGTTGTGATTTGATGCTACACAAAAATAAATTGAATTGAATTGAAATTGAATGAAACTGAACTGTAATCTCAGCCAAATTGCACTGCAGAATTCCTCACAGTGCTTAACTAAGGTGAACAATGGTAACTAGTTTTCAAAGTTAACGCAATAATAACGCGTTAACGCAAATTAGTTTTACTGCCACTCATTTCTTTAACGCAATTTTTAGGATGTAGCGGTCTCAGTTCTAAAGCTAGAGCGAAGATACCGGTATCATATGAAAATAGAAAACCAAAGGAATCCAATGGCTTTTTGCAAGGGAGGTTAAATAACGCTCCAAACTTACACTTACTTTTGGTGAGGAAAAGCTGTCATGTCCATTTTCAAAGGGGTCCCTTGACCTCTGACCTCCAGATCAGTGAATGTAAATGGGTTCTCTGGGTACCCACGAGTCTCCCCTTTACAGACATGCCCACTTTATGATAATCACATGCAGTTTGGGGCAAGTCATAGTCAAGTCAGCACACTGGCACACTGACAGCTGTTGTTGCCTGTTGGGCTGCAGTTTGCCATGTTATGATGTGAGCATATTGTTTCATGCTAAATGCAGTACCTGTGAGGGTTTCTGGACAATATCTGTCATTGTTTTGTGTTGTTAATTGATTTACAATAATAAATATTTACACACATTTACATAAAGCAGCATATTTGTTCACTCCCATTAGTGTTAAATTTGACTAATCTCCCTTTAAGGTACATTTTGAACAGATAAAAATGTGTGATTAATTTGCGAATAATCATGATTAACTATGGACAATCATCCGATTAATCACAATAAAATATTTTAATTGATTGACAGCCCTAATTTCAACACAATGTAGTTTCATGCCGTCACTGCACCACACTGGAAAAGCTCCACAGGATGAGAAGGCTCCAATGACTGCGCTTATCGCTGTCTAATCAACCCCCATCCCATACTCCTCCATAACAGCAGAGGAAATGGGGACTAAGGGAGGCCTTTAGCTTAATGAAAATATTTACCCTGCCTTGTACTGACAGCTGCTGTTGTGTGTATGTAGAAGAAAGATAAAGGCCAACTTCAGTGGAAAGATGTAGAGCAAGATTGTTTACCTTTGGGGAATCTCGGAAATGACTGTCAACAGAGGCCTGTACTACGAAGCGAGTTCAACATACCCAGGGTATCTTCTCGTTGTCTGGCTTCACTTAACCGAACAAACGAGATCTCGCTAAACGGTACTACGAAGCTGGTTATCAACTCGGTAAATCAACCCAGAGGTTCTCAGTCTGGATATGAGCGCGTTCACATGAACCAGGAGGTGTTTGCAGCATCTGACAATCACAGACATGAACAAGACTACTGACAGACAGGCAGAGCGACACATTTAGCAAAGAGTAAACTATATTAGACAAATACAAAGAAATTAAACACATAATCCAGACTAACAGTAACACAGTTGAAGCTGCCAAATGCAGGAAGAACAGCTGATAAAAGAAAAAACTCCAGATGTGTGAATGCGTAAATTAACAGATTTATTAATTTAACGGAATGCTCAAAAGTAAGGTATACCTGTCCAAATATAAATAGCGATAGTAATAAATAAACAGCATGCACTTCTTTCTACATGTCAAGTATAGTGTGACATTTCTAAGTATTTAAACATCCTTTCAGCTGTGTCCCTCCTCTCTGACGGTGTGAAACAGACTCAAGAGGAAGTAAAAAAAATAAATATAAAAACATAATTCAAAGCAGTAAACACCCCCAGCATAAAGTCCACTGTCCTTCCTGCATCTGTCAGTTTAAACTGGTTTGTTTTTAGTCTGGATTATGACTTAAATTTCTTTGTATGTGTGTAATATTATCATATAATCACCGCAGTGAGCTGTGATTGGTCAGCAGGAGGTGCTTTCATACGAGTTGATCTCTTATCTGGAACATAACCTGCTCCGGAGCAGGTTAGCCGTTCAGCATCAGTTACCATGGAGATCTACCTCAATAAGAAGTGAACCAGCTTCGTAGTACCGAAAACCCAGAGTTAACCCTGAAGTTACCTCGATAACCGCAAATCCTGCTTTGTAGTACAGGCCTCAGGTCAGACAAGTGACCTTGTCAACAGGTCAGACTCAGGTCTGAGTCAGGGAACCAAGATTAACTGTTGGATGGACTTTTTTTTAATCAATATCGTCTTGTCCTACCAATGTTTAGGTGGATATTCAGAAGGGATTCACTTGTGTCAAGTGTTACAGTTCCTTATTTTAAAGAGTATTTTTTTTACATAGGACTGTCAATCGATTAAAGTAGTTAATCGTGAATTAATCGCAAATTAATCGCACATTTTTTATTTGTTCAAAATGTTCCTTAAAGGGAGATTTATTGAGTATTTAATGAAGCTTAAAGCGAAAGTTCAGACAGGAAGACCCCCTTTACACTCTCTCATTCACAACCTTTCTGTCTCTCTCTCTACTGGCTCCTACTCTATCAGCTGACTGTGGGTGGTTCACTCTTAGATAACCAAACAGATTCTGCCACACTCTCTCTGAGCCAATCATATCGTTACTATCAGATTTTAAAACTGTTCTCCTCTCTGCTGCTGTCAGTTGTCATTTCAGTGAGGCTCGATGCAAACGGCAAATTGTTCAGGTTACCTTTTTATCCAGTCTGGTGGTAGTAACAAGCAACATCAGATCCTCAGCAGAGGAGTTTCTTCTCCCTCTTGTTTCACTGCTCAGGCAGCCTCATCTCTACTCCAGGCTACAAACGATCACACTCACAGTCTCCGGT